>JACGAQ010002900.1:0-35372 GCA_014119065.1 Orius insidiosus | reverse complement strand
GAACACAGAATTCTCATGCAGAACCGTGCAGCAATCGGGCAACCGCAAAACAACAAAGATCCGTTAAATGAATATCCAAAAGAACTGATGCGAAGATTGTATGTCAAAATATTTTTTCAGTTTTTAAAATTGATTTTTCAGTGAGATATACTTCAAAGATTTATCTACAGCAAAACCAACTTGTATCAGAGATGTTAAAGCTCATTTTATTGGAAAGTTGGTAACAATGAGAGGAGTGGTGACTCGAGCTAGTGATGTCAAACCGTTGGTTGTTGTCGCTACTTATACCTGTGATCAATGCGGCACTGAAACTTATCAACCTGTATTTGTTTCATCAATGACTTTTATGCCGATCACGACTTGTCCGAGCAATGAATGTAAAAACAGTAAAAGTGCAGGGAAACTGTATTTGCAATCTCGTGGTTCGAAATTTACCAAGTTTCAGGAGTTAAGGATCCAAGAACCTGTAAGTTATTATTTAAAATGTATAATTTATCATTTATTTGGGTGTAGAGTGACCAAGTTCCAATGGGAAGCATTCCCAGATCGATGACCGTCTTCTGCAAGGAGAGACGACCAGAAAATGCGCTCCAGGTGCATATTGAAGTCACCGGAGTTCATCTACCTTGTCCGCACTGGATGGCAACAATTAAGAGCAGGATTGTTGTCTGAAACTTTTGTAGAAGCTCACGTAAGTTTAAATAAATTAAGCCTGTTTTAATTTTTTAAATTTTAGAGAGTTGAGAAATTGAGTAATCTTGATGATAAAATGGGCGAAGGATTTATCTGAAGATGAAATAAAGAAGTTAAGCGGTGATGATTTTTATCAGAAACTTGCTGCCAGTCTTGCCCCTGAGATTTATGGGCATGAAGATGTCAAAAAAGCGCTTTTACTTTGCTTGTAGGCGGCGTTGATAAAAGCCCTGATGGAATGAAAATAAGAGGTTTGTGTTTTTCAGTGCTTAGGATTATAATTTTGGTTGTAGGAAACATCAATATTTGTTTGATGGGAGATCCTGGAGTAGCGAAATCGCAGTTGTTGGGGTATATTCAAAGGTTGTCTCGTCGGCGCAGTATACGACTGGCCGAGGTTCATCCGGTGTCGGCTTGACTGCTGCTGTCGTCAAAGATCCGCACACGAATGAACTTGTGCTTGAAGGAGGCGCTCTTGTTCTCGCCGACCAAGGAATATGCTGCATCGACGAATTCGACAAAATGGCCGATTTCGATCGAGTCGCCATTCATGAAGTCATGGAACAACAAACAATTCTATTGCCAAAGTAACATCGTATTATTCTTAAAAAACATTCTAAGTTTTTATTTTAGGCTGGAATAATGACACGTTTGAATGCCCGTGTGAGCATTTTGGCTGCTGCTAATCCAGCATATGGACGATGATGTAAGAAAAACTGTGGAACAAAACATCCAGCTTCCGGCTGCTCTGCTATCACGTTTTGACCTTCTCTGGCTAACCAGGACAGAGCTGAAAGAGACACCGATTTAAGGTTTTTATAACATCATACCTTAAGATTCACCATTTAACCTAATTCTATGGTTTTTTTCTTATCTAAAACTTCATTTTAGGCTTGCTCAACATATTACGTTTGTCCCAAAAACAACAACCAGCCTCCCACACTAGTTGAACCTCTTGATATGTCACTGATGAGGCGCTACATCGATCTTTGCAAACGTAAATCCAACGATTCCTCAAAATTTAACCGACACTATCGTTGAAGCTTATGTTGACATGAGAAAAGTAAGATGATTTATATTTATTTTTGTTTACAAAAATAATTTGTAGGAAGCGAGAACAGCAAAGATATGACATTTACATCAGCTAGGAATCTTGCTATATTACGTCTTGCGACTGCTTTGGCCAAACTTAGACTCGCCGACACTGTCCTTTCTGAGGACATATCGGAAGCGATGCGTCTTCTCCAAATGAGTAAAGCATCTTGGCATACGGTCAAGAAGCTACTTCAAGGCCATTATCTGCAGTCGATAGAATTTTCGGTCATCAGAGAACTTGCAGCTGGATCTCAGACTGTAAGATTAGGCGATGTGCGAGATGCCTGCGCCTTGAAAGGCTTCCAGGCTGGACAAGTCGACGACTGTTTGGAAGAATATGAACAGCTTAACGTCTGGCAAGTCAATCAAGCTAGAACTACTTTGACTTTTGTTTAATCCTTATTTATACCTTTTTTTGTAATTCTTTTTAATAAAACTTTTACTCTTAATAATTCAAAATTTAAAAAACAAAAGAAGTAAAACAAAAATCAAACATCTACTGCCTAAAATACATAAGATTCTATATTAACAAAATACTACATACTAAACAGCCATTTAAAATATGTTGATTTCAGGAACCAATAAACTTTTGTACATTTCCTTTGACAAAAATGGTGGGGTTGATACTAAGTAATTTATAATAAAACCTAATAGCCAATGAAGTAAGATCTTGCTGGCAACAGGTTAGAGTGTAACCTTCCCTAAGTTCTCATGGGGATCTTCCATTTATCAGAAAGAAAATAACTAAATATAAATAAATAAGCTTGTGCTTTTGCTGAGTTATAAAAAGCTAAAATTTTGCAAGAAAAAGTTTTCCACACTTTTGAATACGTGGCCTCTAGTTAGAGGGCCACGTCCACGAAGGTCATGGAGGGTGGATTATTTTCATGATCCAATCTGCGGTGTGTTCGACTTTGTGGTAGATCCCAGGCTGGTGGTCGATGGCACATCCGAATCCAGCAGAAGTGATGCCTGCGAGGGTCCATCTTGAATTTTCGTAGACGATCAGAGGACCACCGGAATCTCCCTGAAAAGAATGATTAGGTACAAGCAAAGAAATGATCTTACCAAACAAGCGTCCATGTGGCCATCACTATGGCCTGCGCAGAACATCTCTTTATGAAGTTCCACTCTAATATTTTTATGCCTGTGCCATTTCAGGCATTCGTCGTCGCTTAAAATGGGGACGATCGCTTTGCGCAGAACGTTTGTTCCAGTTTTACCATAGCTTGTGTCCGTTTTCCCCCAGCCGGCGACAAGTCCCATCTTTCCTTTGAACGACGTACCTCTTTTTGGGAGACAAATGGGTAAAATGTTTTCTCGAAATGAGACCCCTCTGGTGAGCTTCACTAGCGCTATGTCGTACCTTTTAAAAAATTTTTATGAAAGGAAATCGTCGGTTCTGAGCATACCTGTCGGGTTGAGATCGCCTAAACTGGAAGTTGGGATGAACGAATTTGTGAGAGACACGATGAACTTCTTCGGGATACGGTTCAGGAAAGCGGCCGGTGTTTTGCGTATCGTGTTCCCCCAAGTAGACTAGTATATCTCGCAATTGTGCTCTAAAAGAAAGATAAGTTGAGGGAAAGCACAAGCTTTCTCTGCTCCTCATTGTATAAGGGATATTGAGAAAAATACTTTTTCACGGTTACAATTTGACATTGTGAAATGAAATAATTATGCAATAAGTAGGTTAAACTGAGCTAATTGTTCTTTTTCATTAGTGCGAAAAAAAACTTGACGCTCCGAAGAGCAGGAAAACGTGGAAATTTACCTATGAACACAATGTGCGGCAGTTAGGACAAAATTGAGATACAAGAACTCCTCCGCATTGATAGCCGGCGATCCTGAGATGAGCCTGCCATGGCAGCTCGCCAAAATAAGCTTCAGATCCACCGATGATCCTTTTTGCAGAACCATCGCCGGCTGTCCGCAGTTCACTGATACAGCTGAAATTAAAAAATCATTTGAACGTTCTGCAAGAATTATTGGACTAAATTTTATTTATTTAAATAAGGGGTAAAACTAGACCAATTTTACTGGACGATTAGATCTCAAGTCAAGTGAACCACGGTTGTTTATGATGCGTGACTTCAAGAAACTGGAAATTTAACTGTTTTGAACAATTATTTCGTTGAATAGCCATGTTTGTGATTTCGAAAAAAAACCTTGACATCTTCAAGATAGAAAGGAAGATTTGGTGAAAATCAATTGCACCCTTAAAATGACCAGGGATTGCTTTGAACTTAGCAAAAACCATCTAGCAGGGGTGTCGCAATAACTTTGATACAGCAGCAAAAGGCCGTTTTTCGTCTTTTAAGCTTAACGATTACTTCTTATTGATGTGTCGGACGTTCAGAAGGAGCCATAGACTTAAGATCATTAAATGATTGACCCTGCGAGATCGGAAATCCATCGAGAGTATCTCAATTGAAAAATTTACCGTTCATCCTGTTGATGGAGTCGCGTCTTCTTTGGATTTTGGGCGGCTCGATTTTCTGAGGCTTCGGAGGTACGCAGCAGGCGAAAATCCAAGAGGAGAACGGAAAAGAAGTGGAGCATCCTGATTCCGAACGGCCGCCAATGAGCCAGCATGCGAGGCTAAACGTGCAGCTGAACGTCTCGCCTCTGTACTGGCATGTATCGCCCTGACCACGTTCTTTCTCTTCGGCACTTCCATCTAGAACAGAAACCGTCTTGTTTTAGCTCCAGTTTGCAAAAGGTCGGATTTGGTCTGGAAACTTAACCCGCAACTTTCTATGGCTTTTCTTCAATTAGTATGCGTCGAAATGATTTTGAAGGGGTGGGAAAGGTGAAGTGATCTTTGATTAAGGGGTCTCCGAACGGGAAACGGGTTGTGGAAGCGATCTTGACCTTGTAACGGCCTTGCTCCCAGAAATCGGGGTCATCTCTCTTGTTCTACATCTTTAAAGTCTTCTAAAGACCAAAAGCTCCGAGACAGAACCCGAAACCGCCCCACACCTCTCAAAAACAACACAACGATTATTTTAATTTCGACCCTAGAAGAAAAATAAGACCCGGAACTCGAACTAGGAGGACCACCATGACTATTCGCGCATTTTGGGAACCTTTTTTTCGATTTCAATATTTACTATGAGTGTTGACTCTGTGACACGCTTTATGACCGACATGCAACATGAACTCAACAATTCTACAGTTAACTGACCCCTGAGGCGTTTTCCCCTTTCTAACAATATAGGGACTGTCATTTTCCCTTTCTCTTCACCAAAAAGACTTCAATGAAAAAAGTACTCACCTACTGCTCGGCCGTCGGCAAACCATAAAGCGAGTGTGAATAACGCCATCACTCTCATCATACCTGAAAAAAAAAGATTCAAAAACAACTTGAACTTTCACCTCGAAATCACTTTTAAAAAGTGCAAATTACTTTTTTGTCAATGTTTTTTTTCTTCTGTATCTGCATAGGGAAAGTTAGCCTGTATGTCCTCAAACTTCTCCCCGTGACTACTTTCATTTTAATAAAATCGTGCTCGTCTTTCAAAAAAAAAAGGAAAGAATTGGATTTTCAAAATTGATCCTCAACATGGGACTTTAATCAACCCAGTCCTACTTCCTAATATCTTCATGTAAAAATGCGCAAATGAGTATTCCGAGAAATCTGGATTAGAAGGTCAAAAATGTACCTGAGTGGGAAAAAGAAGAAAAAAAGTTTTGTCAAACTTTATATTTGAAGTGGTGCGAATCGAATGGTCCTAAAAATCGCAATTGGAGCGGGACTGCAGAAAATTACTCACGACTTCGGGGACGAAAGTATTAAATTAGCGCCTACACTAAAAGAAAACGCGTTAAAAAAATTAGTGCATTAGGGCACCCTGTTTTTTCCCCACGTTTCTTAAAAACATTGAAGATATCCTTAAAATTAAGGATTCTTCTTCTTCTATGGGTAATCCTTCTTTTAAGCTACTGAACCTACCAAAGGTCTTGAGGTACAAGAATTACGAGATATGCCAATGGTCACTAATGCCAAATGTTTAGGAAACTGGGAACTCTCATGAAGTTTTTATATCTGCGAGGGTGAAAAATGGCTTTTTGAGTAATTTTTACTAATGAATGCTGAATTTTTTCCAATTGCTAGACAAAAAAAATACCTCATAATTTTTTAAATCGTCGAAAAAATTTTTGCCAAAACAAGGGAGTTATTTTGGCGGTATGAAAAATAAGGGGGTGGTTCCGATTACTCACATGCGAAAAAGGTGAGTTGTGCTGAGATCGTAGTCGGGCCGGCGTCATGGCTCTACTATACTTGATGGAGGTCAGACTCGAGAGAAGAGAGACCGTTACAGAAGGAGAAGGAGTAGCTAACCCGCTATTGGTTAAGAGCGAGGAGTCTCTCAAGAAACGACCTTGAAGCCTGAGGGATAAAAGGGGCGTTTTTAAAGAAACGGCCTTGAAATTGAAGATTCGTGATCGCGGGGGTTAACCGCAGGCGGTTTTTAAGTAAATCACGGATCACCCAATTCCAACTCATTTACACATTTTTACAGTCCCTCTACTTCCGGATTTCTTCAGAAATGGGCTAGATATAAATAGCATCAAAGATAACTTGGGATGTCTTTAAAAACCAAATAAATTTGCTGTAAAAAAAGAGAAGAGAAGAACAGTTAAGAAGGATAAAAAAACTGCTTTTCTTTTATAAGGTTTTCAATCCTCAAAGAGAGGTTATTGTGACACCCACCATGAGACAGTCTCCAAGCAATAGACAAACAGGAAAATTTCAATGAGAAAGCTGGGAGGTGATAGATTTGGTAGGTAGAAGAGGGAACGGTTGTTTTTCTCCACCTTCCCGCTTACTCGGACAAATCGCCTTGCAGTTATGCTCACAGGACAATTGGAGAACGATATTTTAAGTCGAAAAAGACCGATAATCGATTTATTTGATGAGGAAGGGGTTGTTTGTTATTTCTACGAGAAAAGAGAACCCGAAAGTGTCGCCATAAAGCGCTTCCCGAATACATCATTCCCAGTTGCAAGTGTACATCCAGGATACTTGCAACTGACTTGGTCTTTGAAGATTTTCTTCTTATATTACAGTGAGTTCACTAGTCTCTTGTTGGTTTGACGCAGAAAGAGCTAAAAATTATGTTTATCGGCGAAAATGGCGTTTAGTACTCAAAAATTGAATTTTCAGAGGGTCCAAAAGTCCAAGGAAACTCGATCAAACTATGTAAAAGGTGGTTTTTTGGTTAAAAGCATCGGTCAAAAGAGGTAGGCAAAGCCCAAAATCTGGCCAATAGGGAAAGTCCGATATGGCCGAAAGGCCAATAAGGACCGCGCTTTAAACAAAACTTTAGGACAGATCTCCGGCATTTTTGCAAATTTCGAAAAAAGCTCTAAAGGTTTTCGAGGTAACTACGGAATACTCATTTGCGGCTCTTAAGTGTTTGGGAAAACTGGCGACGGACGGTCGGCTCACAGACAACCTCACGATCGGTAAGGAGCACTAATCATCCTTAGGACCTCTTCTAAAATCGAACATGGTGGACTTAACTTCTCTGAGAGAGTTAAAAGGAATTTTTGGGCAGAAAGAACGAAAATGCTGTAAAAAAAGCCAAAAGATCGAGGAAAACTCCCACCTATTTGGTATTGACTTTTGTCGCTCAAAGATGAGGAAATCGCCCAAAATATAAAGTGGGTTTCTTAGTCTCTCGAAAATCCAAGGAAAACTCCTGGAAATTCGGTGAAAAGCCCTTGAACCAATTTTTTTTAAAATCCGATCCTATTCGAAATTTCCTCGGTGTTTTCTCGCAAAATCAATAGGATGATTTTCCTATCAAATAATAAACCAATAATAGAGGAAGAAATGCTGTGATCGTCAGGTGAGCTTTTCCTCTATCACAATCATTGCTATCTTTTCACAGTGAGAGGCTTTTTAAGCCGAAACGCGTCGTGAGATACCCGTTATCACAGTCATTTCTTCCTCTATTATTGGTTTATTATTTGATGGAAAATCAACAATCTTGCGGAATACGGACGCAATAAACATTAAAATCGTAAATAGGATGATTATTTCAGGTTTATTTAACATTAATTTTCTATTTCTACTCACTAGAGAGAGCAAGCAGTACATTATAACAGGAGTTGGGAATAGTGAACATCAACGCCACCTTTGAGTGAAGCTTGGAAAACGTTTACTTAAATCTACAGACTACAATCTACATTATCAACATGCGAAGTGATGACTTCCTGTACATATTCTGGCACAACACATAGTGACTTGATATGATATCCCATCTTTCGAGGTCTTAGAGACCCCAAAATTTAGACGTTGTTCTCCATCAGCTTTCTTGGCCGAAATCGAACTTCAGATTTCGACTTCTAGAAAAGATAGAGATTAGGTAGTCCCTCAAATTTTTATGTTCATTAAGTGATGGTAATACTGAGGACCTGTTGTCAAACCTGATTAGCAACGTCAGAGCATTGAAGAGTGAACTTCATGGTTTAACGGTATTTGCTTAATCAAGTCTGTTTTGGTATTTAGGATTTTATTTACATATTTTCCGAGCTCATGCATCAATAGAAAGTTAATGATCGGACTATAAATTGAATGATCGATTCAAAGCTCTAAGTACTTGCTGGGTTCGAACTGGATAATCTGAGACGGGGAGAAACCTAATTTATGTTTAAAAATAGGACGCTTCAACGGAAATGAGCTTAAATAGTGAATTAGCAGTAAATTAGGCGATAAAAAAAAGTGATTTACGAGAAACTTAAAACTTTTGTCTGTCTCCGATGATTGTCTGATTACGGATTGTCATCGTCGTTAGAACAAAATGTTTTTTAAAATCCATTTTTGAGAGTATGGAAGGAGAAAAAAAGGAACGGGGTGTCACCGATGTGAGTAGAATTGGAGTACAACGAATGCAGGTAATTTCTCTTAATTGAATCCCCCTTTTTTACACTCCCACATGCAAGACGTGATGCGGAGGCTACTTGCGCGAAAAAGAGGAAACGCAAATTTTTTTTATTTCTGCGTAAGTCGCGGAAAAATAGCGGATTATCATAATTCATAACAAAGTCCTGAATTTACTACAACGGTATCTAAATGATGGAAGGAGTAGCAAAATGAAACATTTTATTTCTCATTTTATGAAGTTATTCTAATTCTATGCAACCCGGGTTGTTGAAATGGGTCAAAAAATCTTCTTTACTAAAATGTCCATAAATCTGGTAAAAATGGTTCTTAAGGATTAAGAATGGAGTGGAAAGCCCGAACGTAAGAAAGGGTTACTTAGGGTTCATGCTATTTGAGATGACTGAATGATTACGGACGATCTTGATAATTTCGAGAGGTTTTTTCGAAGTTTGCATTCGAAGCTGGCGATGGACTGCAGGAACCATGGGCAACCTCAAGATCGGAGATCACTGATCAATTTTCGGGGTCCGGAAGATCCTGAATTTGAAGGTATACAATGACCTGCACTGAGGAAGTTAAAAGTTGTAGGGAGTCATCGACTTTGTTTTGTTGAAGATGTTGAAAAAAATACTCAAAATGGTACTTTTGCCCTAAATAACGCATGGGTGCAATTCGGCCACTTTTTTCTTCTTCACAAGAGCAATTCATCGATCCGTGTGGCCTGGCTGGGAGAAGACTTTTTTATTTTGCATATGTATCTACTTAAAAATTTTTATCTGGCAATGAAAAATTATCATATTGCTCTACCTTGAGGGAGTTTCTATCGGGCGAGCTCCATTTAATAGCACCATAATTAAAAAAATTTTTTTTCTTCTTTCTTTTCTTTAAATTTTTTCTGAATTCGAATATCGGTCGATCTGGGAAAGCTCCAAAGAAAAACAATGAAAAGAGATTTTCTTTTTTAAATTTTAACGTTTTCCGTGGGTAGAGTAATAATTTTTTTGAACTCATTAATTTTTTTAAAGAAAAGCCTACGCTAGTGAAATTTTTCTCGAACAAACGTATAAGAGAAAGTGATGTAGGTTTGAAGTTCAAAATAAAAAAGTCGACTCCCACAAGATTTTCCTCTTGGCGCTGCTTTGACCATAAACCGAAAGTCAAGTGGGAAGGCCAACAGAAAACCGCTATTATATTTGCTCTCCTTCTCCACCAAAGATATTTTTAGCAACGATTTCGTTACAAGTTTAGATCCGCGTGTAAATTCTCAATTTAATAGAAGGGTGACGACCTACAACGGAGGAAGGAAAAAAATTTTGGTCACGTCTCTTCATTATTGTTTATGTTCCCTGCATATAATTTATGGTAATCTTCGTCGCTTATTTGGCTTAACGAGATTCAATGCGCCCTAATCGCATAGAAAGAAGAAAAAAAAATCATTTAAATCACTTTACAGATCATGAATTTTCTTAACATCAAATTTCTTCAAAAAGACATCCAAGATGTCAAAGGTTACAACCCTCGTCGCGCCAGGCTTTTCCTAAACACAGGCTTTCTAAAACACTCGAGGGTATTACAATAACTTCCTTTGCAGAAGTTACATACTACAAAGTACTCGTTATTGTAAGCGTATTTTAAGCGATTTTTAGAAGTAACCCCATTTTTATTACCTTCCTGGGACTTCGTTTTTGGCCAAAAGATCACCTTTCTGTCAGATTTTTGTCGGTATTTCACCCAGTTTTTTTGGGCGAAAAAACAAGAGCAACCGATTTTTTTTGGCGTTGTTATCGTTTTTTCGGCCAAGAAGTCATTAGGTGGACTCTGGGCTTTTTCCAGTTACCACGAAAACCGATATTCACTGGACTTTTGATAGTTTTTACAGTTCATAGGCCAAGGATTTTCAAGGGGTTTTGGGCCAAGAAAACCACTTATTTCTCGATTTTTGACCTCGATTTTAAGGCGTTTTCCTGAGGAAAACACTCGTTTTTTGGTCTTACTCGTTTTTTTTTGTCGTTTTTCTTAGTTTTTGGTCTTCTTCCTTTTTGACTTGCTCCTTACATTTAGACAACCTTATAACCCGATTTTTTTTGCGTGTTTCTCGGTTTTTTGGCCAAGAAATCCACTTCAATGGACTCTGGGTGTTTTCCTTGGTTACCACGAAAATTCGCTGGACTTTTGCTAGTTTTCACAGTTTATAGTCCAAGGATTTCCAAGGGTTTTTTGGCCAAGAAAACCACTTATTTCTCGATTTTTGACCTAGAAGGTCGATTTTAAGGCGTTTTCCTGAGGAAAACACTCGTTTTTTTGGTCGTACTCGTTTTTTTTTTGGTCGTTTTTCTTAGTTTTTGGTCTATCTTTCTTTTTGACTTGCTTTTTACATTTAGACACCCTTATAATCCGATTTTTTTGCTTGTTTCTCGGTTTTTTGGCCAAGAAATTCACTTAATGTACTCTGGACGTTTTCCTCGAAAACCGATATTTACAGAACTTTTGATAGTTTTCACAGTTTATAGGCCAAGGATTTTTCGTGGTAACCGAGGAAAACGCCCAGAGTACATTAAAGTGGATTTCTTGGCCAAAAAACCGAGAAACACACAAAAAAATTGGATTATAAGGGTGTCTAAATGTAAGGAGAAGTCAAAAAGGAAGATAGACCAAAACTAAGGTAAACGACCAAAAAAAACGAGTACGACCAAAAAAAAAAAACGAGCGTTTCCCTCAGGAAAACGCCTTAAAATCGTCCTTCTAGGTCAAAAATCGAGAACAAAGTGGTTTTCTTGGCCAAAAACCCTTGGAAATCCTTGGCCTATAAACTGTAAAAATTATCAAAAGTCCAGTGAATTTTCGTGCTGAGTAACCGAGAAAACCGCCCAAAGTACATTAAAGCGGATTTTCGAGCGTTTTTGGCCAAGAAAACCACTTATTTCTCGATTTTTGACCTAGAAACACGATTTTAAGGCGTTTTCCTGAGGGAAAAACTCGTTTTTTTTGGTTGTTTTCTTAGTTTTTGGTCTATCTTCCTTTTTGACTTGCTCCTTATATTTATTTAGATGATTCTCGGGTGGCCCAAGACTTTAGTCTATCACCTGTCGTTTTTGGTCTCCGAGAACCATTTTTAAAAAACCCAGGTTGAAGAATAAAACAATGACTTCTTTTTGTCATAATTTTTTTGAAGCACTTCACATCATTACCTGTTTTCATGCTTTCGCTTTCACTGTCAACGAGCGATCGTAAATTTCCCAAGTTTACCTGAGGTGTGAACCTCATTCAACTAATATAAACTTTACCAAAGATCAAAAAAACCATATAATTTGACTAGCCATAAAATTTTTTTACTCTTTAAAATGTAGTTTTTTCACGCTTTTTTCTTTCAGCGTTAATTATTTTTATGTGCAAATGAATAATTGATAATATGCACTTTATGCACTTTTTAAATGGTTTACTTTCTTCATACGGATGATGAATTTACCTACATCCCACGGCTTTCGACACAACTCACCAAACATTTAAGTCGTGGGTTACACTGTTGGTTTTTACATGAAAATTTAATTCTTTATGTTTCTGTCGATCAGATAGGTTATCTTTATGAATTGCTAAAAAAGAAAGTGATATTTGAATAACGGAGAGAAAAAAATTACTCGATAATTTTCTTGTGGAATATTAGGTCAAACTAACAAAGGTATTATTGTTAAAAATCCGGAAGTTCCTAAAAATAATAATAAAAAAAATCTTAAGAACCTGAGAAGCTAAAGAAATTTCCTACTTTTTGATGCCTCTAGACCAAATTCAGAAAGCATCGTTGGAAGGTACAAGAACTTCCTTTTGAGGAAGTTTAAAAATTTATCTTTCATCCTAAAGTGTTTTCTTGGCCGTCAACAATTTTACTGATCGTAAAATTGAGATAGAAATCGAAACCTCGCAAAGTGTGTTTAAATACTTTAAATACAGCTAAGTCATTTTAGTGTATTTAAGGCGGATTTATCGTTTAGACGACTTGAAAGTTTCTCAAAGTGTCAATTCTCGATAGATCGGATGGCGAAGTATCTTTCAATATTTACCGCCTTCCCAGAGGAAATTATTTTCATCCGAGCTTTCGATCCTATCTAAAAAGTACTTGTTTGAAGAGGTTCCAGCGAAAACTTCCTTAAAGAGTAGTAAATATTTAGGAGGGGGAAGTATAACGGAGAGGGAAGTAAAAGGGAGGGGAAGTATAACGGAGGGGGAAGTATAAGGGAGGGGGAAGTATAAAGGAGGGGGAAGTATAAAGGAGGGGGAAGTATAAGGAGGGGGGAGGTATAAGGGAGCAAAGTATAAGGGAGGGGAAGTATAACTGAGGGGAAGTATAAGGGAGGGAAGTATAACGGAGGTGGAAGTTTTTGTTTTTTCTGAGATTATTCTGAGATTAATTTTACCGACCATCCAAAATTATATTCGTAGCTTTGGGAGTATCAGGGTTGTGGTAATTATTTTATACAAATTATTGCCGAGCTTTCGAAAATTTTATTTTCATCCTCAGGGACTAAAACAATCAATTTTTTCATACAAAGACTTTTGTTTTTTGAAAAATTTTCCAAGTTTTCTTTTTTAAATTTGCGCTTTTTTCCGAAAAATTTTACAAGTTCTTTTTTTTTTTTTTTTGAAAATTTTTAGAAGTATCAAGGTAGAAATAATGGGATTTTTGCCCAAGAGAGGACCCTCTCGTTAGGCGTGGAAGTGTGGAATTTCTCCCTACTATAATGATACCTAATTAATGTAAAAAATTGCCAATTTTTTTACGCCAAAATTCTTAAAAAATATAAGGAGTAATTGGTGATACTTTGGTGAAAATCGGATTAACGGTTCGGCCGCAGCGAATTTTTTAAAATTTCAAACAGACATATCTCCGCCATTTTTTCTAAATTCAAAAATCACCCTCGTTACATTCTTCTTCACCGGCTAAAGAAAGTGTGAAAATTTGGTGAAAATCGGTTGAAAACTGTGGCCGTAAAGTGTTCCGGAAAAAAATGCTACGGCCGGCCGGCACCACAGACAAAGTAGATCAATATTCGATTTGACCCTCCGGGGTCTGGAAGACCCTTCCCCAAAAACCCGACGTGGAGGGTATCACAATAACTTCTTTAAGGAATTTAAAAAATCTTACTGTCAAAAACCCTTAAATCTGGGTTAAGCCGCTTTTTCACACTCAAAAATCGCTCAAGGCGTAAACAAATATTTTCTTTGATAGATACTAAGCCTGAGGGAAAAAACGCTCATGCAAGGCCTTGAAAACCGAAAATCTTTGCGCCAAAAAATGTAAATTTACTTTCTAAAGACTCTAAAAACTTTACACAAAAATCTACGCGAATCCGTTTTCTTAACGTATAGAAAAGTTGTGTAAAAGTCATTTTTCAGGGGAGGCATAGAAACCTCGACCATAAACCCAAACTTTAATGTATATAATTAAGAAAAAAAATTGGCAAAACCTCATTTTTCTTTCAAGTTCAAAGATGTAGCGTCATAATTCGACAAGTGGGCCATCCTTTCGAAGAAAATAATCGAAATTCATTTGCATTGAATCAAAAAATCAAAGTTAGATGTTGAATAATTTTGTTTCATGTATTTAAAATTTATAAAAGTAGCACAACAATTTTAGAGAGAGTCGCTTTACTTAGAGAGAAAAAAAAAGAAAGATTTTTCGCGGATTATAATTTTAAACATGCTACTACATACGTAAATAAAAAAAAACTTATCCAGAATATTAAAAAGCGATTTTTTTTTATGGAGGGTTTTTTGGCGAAAACTTGTAGTTTTTGGTTTTTGTGTTTTGACTGCAAGCCTTGTGGTTCTATGACTAAACATCAATTTTTTTCGTCTATTTTATGTTGATTTTGAGGTTTTAGGAAGGAGATAAAAGAGAAATTTTAGGGTCAAGGGTGAACCATCTCAAAAATTAAAAAAAAAGGAAGTTAAAATGCGTTGGCGAGGAGTATAACGGGCTTACACTTGACATGAATGGATTGGACAAATTTTTAAAAATATGGAGAGTGTCAAAATTTAGAAAGAAAAACAATTCTCTACAAATTAAGTTTTTCGTGGGTAAGTGATCAAGGTCTTTGACTCAAATAATTGTGTGGAAGTTGGTTGTCTTGGTTTTGGCCGGCCTTCGTGGGTCAGTGGTCAGTTTGTCGTCTCACTCCAGACACAGGTTATTTCTTTTTCGGAATCAGGCCAATTTAGAGGCTCTTCCACCCCATCATGCTTCGTGGCGTTGTGGTCAGTTTCGTTAACTCAAACCACAGAGGTCCGGGATTCAGGTTGAGTAGAAGTATTTTTCGTCTAGAATAAAATATAAGTAGCCTGGCTACTCTTGATAACTTTTTCTTAAATACGGACTGCACTCTTTTGTTTTAAACTCATGTTTAAACGTCATTTTCACTCATTAGGGTCGTTGAAAGACAGTAGTTATTCCAAAAATGGGCAAAGTTATCTATATTTAAATTGGTGACATGCCTTTCTACGCAAAGTAGAAAAAAAGACCGCTGACGCATCTATGAAATGAGCTTATTTAAAACGAGGTTTATTGATTGCTTGCAGAAAAATTTGAATAGGAATTCGTTATCTCCCTAATAAGACATTGAAACGAAAATTAGGATTTGACAATAAATCAATAGAACCTAGAACTTTTTTTTTCCCTTTTTGAAAACTTCAAATATTTTACAACGAAAAAACTTAATAGTTTGTGTGGACGACTTTCGTTTTATGACGCGAATCCGGGACGCTCCTACACACTCCACTTAAAATTTATTCAATTTGAGTTTGACAAAATTTGATTAATTAAAATCTTAAAAAGGTATTGATAAAATAATGAACCGCCATAATTGTAAAGAATCATTAATAAATTATATGTTTAGGTATCTTAAATACACACCGAGAGACGATAGATCAATGGTCGGAGGAGACCGTTCATTATTTTTAACTGGAATACAGGTGATTAAAAAAAAAGAGGATTCTTATTGTGGCGTCCTAAATTGCTTGACTACCAGTAAATCAATTTTTGTCATTACTTTGCCGGGGTTTTCTTCAGGATGTTGAATTGAGGAGCTCCGGGTACGAAGGGCGAACTCGACAAAACGTAGTTTCGAGATATTCGCAATTTTAAAGTTTCGGTTTTTACGTATTTAAAGGGGAAAAAATGGCGAACTCAACATAAAAATTATATGGGTGTATTCACCAAGAGGTCTAGAATCTGAAAATGAAAAAAACTGGAAGACCCTTCCCCAAAACCCGACGTTGAGGGTATCACAATAACTTCTTTAAGGAATCACAATAAATTCTTCTTCCTTCGTACCCGGAGCGCCTCAATTGTAACTACCGTATTTTGCACCGGTTATTTTGAACAAAAAATACGGATTTTATATTTCGTAGCGTTAGTTCGGCTTCTCATTTTTCCTAGGTTTTCAGGAGAGTCAAAATACGGATTAATTTCTCATTGGAATCTATCACCTGTTGGCTAAATCGTGAACTACGCGTTTTCTGTTGGTAATAGGGTTAAGCTACCAACGGAATTCGCATCTCCACAAAATTTACCATCAGAAACAAACACAAAATTGATAAAAAAAATGGGGTAGCCGGTGTTAGAACTAACAGTTATGACCGAAAACCTCGAAATTAAATTAAATTTAAATTAAATTTTATTAAATTTAGTTTATTAATTTACTTACCTGTAGGTATGTACCTACTCATTTTCTTTACTAATAATTAAAAAAAAATAAAATTAATCCCTTAAACTATAAAATACAGGGTGTTCCAACTTTTTAGTAACAATGCCAAACTCCAAATTGATAAAAAATGAGATAGCCGGTGTTGGAACTAACGCGACGAAATACTGATTAATATCTCATTGGAATCAATGCATCATCTGTTGGCTAAATCGTGAACTACACGTTTTCTGTTGGTAATAGGGTGAAACTACCAACGGAATTCGATTCTCCACAAAATTTACCATCAGAACAAACACAAAAATTAAAAAAAATGGGGTAGCCGGTGTTAGAACTAACAGTTTGACCGAAAACCTCGAAATTAAATTAAATTTTATTAAATTTAGTTTATTAATTTACTTACCTGTAGGTATGTACCTACTCATTTTCTTTACTAATAATTTTAAGAAAAATAAATTAATCCCTTAAACTATAAAATACAGGGTGTTCCAACTTTTATATTTATGGTTTTTATTCAAAGGGTTTTTTTGGTCTAGAATCTACTTCGGCATTTTTTAAAGTTGTCGAAAATGGTCATATGAATAGTCAAATCAATTTGAAATTTCGCGTAGATTACGAATTTGAAATAAAAAATAGGGGTTCTCATTTAAAATAACGAAGTTGATATAGCTCTGGGACACCCTGTACACCAAAATCAAAATTCGTTAATTGCAATCGATTCTTCGTCAAAAACACAGGGGGGGGGGGTTACATTTAACTTTTTTGGTAGGACGAAAATTATAGAAGTTACACAGGGTAGTCCATAAGTTGGGACAAATTAAATACAAAAAAAAAAATATGCGCCAATCGGAAAATGACCGAAGTAAAAGTTGCTTAAAATAGAGCAGAATCGATTAAAAGCAAAAAAAATAGGGTTCCAATTTAAAATAACAAAGTTAACACTCTCTGTGCTACCCTGTATACCAAAACCAAAATCTACCAAATGGAGTCGATTCCTCGTCAAAATAAGGGGGTTTACATTCAACTTTTTTTTTGTAGGACTAAATGCTTTGCCGTAAAGTTGCTGGTCCACTCTAGTTGGAACACCCTGTATATAAATACAATTTACTATAAAGGAAGTACGATTTTTATTTTAGTGTGAGTTCTTTTGATGGTTCTTAGATGTTTTTCTCAATTTTATGCCCAAAGCCCCTTAAGCGCTTTCTTGGATCTTTAGAAAAAGAACCTTTTTACGTTTAAAAAAAATAAACACCCTTTGGTTTCTACCCTTTTTTGGGGTTTCCCCTTGTGGCGATGTCGACTATCAGGAATAACTGGATAGAAATGACCGGTTTTAATCATCGTAAAAGCGATAAAAGTAAGAAAACACTTGTTTTTGATCGATCATAATGGTATAATAGCGTCGTTTGATGAGAACGCATGTTCTTAAACGGCATTTTCAGCCTTAATTGTCCCGGATTTTGTACAGAAAAAAAAGGTAAAAAAAACGTCAGAAAAGAAAAATTCATGATGGATGTTCTTATCGTTCACGCTCTCATAATTGATAATAAATTTGACCTTACGGGCGAAGTTGAATGTAACGGAGAGGTTGCATTCATGCATCTCGATTGCATGTTGGGAGATGCGTTTCGATCACGATGGCCGTGAGACAGGTGAGAGCTTCTTTTGGAAATTCGCTAAAATCTCTTCGGAAAGTGGACGTGAAAAAAATTTTGGAAGACTTCGCTCAGCCACTCAGAACAGCAAAATCCCAACCATCGATTTTTTAAAATGGATTCTATTTTAATACAGGGTGTTCCAACTAGAGTGGGCCAGCAACTTTACGGCAAAAAGGATGGTAGTAGTAAAAATTGATCGGTAATGATTATAGAAGACCCTCTCCCAAAAACTGGTCATAGAGGGCAATACAATATTTTTGTTGAGAAAGTTAATAGAAACATCTTTGAAAGAGGAATAGTTTAAGATGCATTAGCAGGTAAAGAATCTTTTTCGACTGACAAGTATTTTAGCATCAAATTTTGAGAATGATGTGCATTTTTTGGTATATAAACAAGTTTGTAACAATGTTGATTAATTAAATTAAGTTTTAGGCGGTGTTTGGTGGTAAGAAAAGAGAGGAGGGGGATGACACACTTGTGATGTTCAAGTCTATATAAGCGAGTGGGTTAAGTGGGGCGGCACTAGTCTGTAAGATGAATCTCGGACTTTCAGTGATCGCACTGTCGGTGCTATTCGGGGTCACCGTCCCAGGTGCGAACGGGCAGGGCGTCCTTCCGGTCGAATCGAGCCTTTCTCTAGATCCGATCGTCTCCTTGGTCGGATGTTTACGGGACGACAAACCCGGATATTGTATACAGCGGAGGGCCCTCGGACTTTTCGAATCTTGGATAACCGGAGGCGGGGAAGACGAAGACGAGATAATCGCCTCCGGGGATACGGAAGGAGGCGACAAATCACCCGCGCTCTCACCCTCATGGACGAAAATGATCGACTCCGTCGCCGAACGTATCGCGAAACTCTACGGCGTCAAAGACGACGACGAAGACGAAAAGGACGAAACGAACGCCCGGAACCAAATTCAGGATTCGAACTCATCACAAGTCGAAGGTAAGTCTCTTTTGTTCTACGTCTCTGTTTGACTTTCATACTTAAAAAGCCACAATTTCGGGTTTCAAATTGACCATGAAATAACTCACGTATTCAAAAAAGCAGGACATTGGCATTTAGGCAAAATGACTTTCTCCTAGTGGACCCAAATAATCAAAATAGGTTCTGACGCCACATCCTTGACCTTCCTACCACAAATTATATCCTTCCCTAATAACTCCCATTTCTTTTTCAATTGCCTCAGCCGCAAAATTCTTAAAATGTTATGTCGTCTTCACGCAAATATTCCTAGAACGTATTTCTTTCAAAAAACGCCTTGGGCGGCTTTTTGTGTTTCACGCTAATTGGCCTCATTTTTGTAAATCCTGGACCACGTGAAGATAAATTGCGTTTTTTTGAATTTCGATTAATTTCAAGAAATTAGACCCTGCTTTCTAATCTTTTTAAGGTCCTAATTTTTTTTGACAACTCCCAATTAAGATGGCATTTCCAACTTTGATATATAAAATGAGTTCTCTTTTGTTCTTTGCTAAAAGAATTCCTTTACTATGGCTATCGATCTAGGTTTTTAGGTTCCGAAAGACTTCAAAGTGTTGATCCCGTAATTTCGGCGGTTCTCTCAACATGGGAATGGGAAAAACAACGGCGGTGATTATGGATCCTTTGAGATTCGCTCATTTTTATAATCGAAAGGGAGAACGTATAATAAACGCGTCTCGACGGTATTCTAGGGTAGAAGAAAGAGCCCGATGGAATCTGACACACTTCGGATTTCCGGTTCCTACATTTAAATCAACATCAAAAGTCTGTTACAGAAACATTAAAATTTGACATAAACATTGATGATGCGTTTCTCTAATGAGTACTTAATTAGTATTCTACCGGCCTCCTCAATTTGTCTACAACAAAAAAACATAAGATAAATATTTACATTTTTCTGTGAACTTCCTAAATAGAGCTTCACACTCTACGGTCCATGCGTTCTTTTTAATTGGAGAAAATCTCGTTGCAACTGCGTATTATCGAAGAACGGGTTTTTTTTTTCGATTTTTAATTGTCGCTGATTTAAATCTTGAACCTGCCCCATTTAATGGAGAATTCACGACACAATTCATTCCGATGTAAATGCATTCCATGATTTTTTTTTTCTCTTGAATTTGAATCGGGCGATAAAACTAATGAGTTGTAAAATTCGGCTTTTAAAAGTTAATGAAACCTTTTTCGGTATTCTCACGGTCTTATTTCCCTATAATAATTTTTCTTCCTGAAGACCGTGGTTCTTGTTGTGGTGATATCAAAAGGCGAAGATCATCCTTTTGTTCGAAAGGGCTTAAAATCAAGATGAAAAGTAGCTCAAAAACTCATCAAAAACTTCGAATTCAGAACAAACAATTTTCCTCTTCAGGGAGTGCCCTCCAAAACCGTAGAAAGAGGGTAATACAATAAATTCTCTTTGAAAAAGTATTCAGGAAGATCTAAGAAGCTAAACGTGCTTTCCTTTTCATAGATTTAAGATTCGGTGAAGAGTGGAAAATGAGTTCGCAGAAAAAGTGATGTCCGTTTTGACCCTTTGGGTCTTTATGACCCATGTCTAAAAATTCGGTTCGAGGAAATCCTGAGGCCATTTAGGAAATTCGGAAGCTTTAACTTTTAATGATTATGCTGTTAAAAACCGCTTAGATTCAACGTTAGATATCATTGTCTCGCCATATCGCTAAAAGAACTAGGATATTTTTGTTATTTAGTTAAAAAAAATCAAGCCTAAAAATGCCCTTTTCTTTTTTGAAAAATCAAAAAACGGATGAAATGGTCTAGAATGCTGGGAGAAGAAAAATAAGTTCGGAGCCTGCCCAGCTATAAAAACTGGGGTATTGAAAACATTTTTTCTGCACTATCACTTAAGTTCAATAAATATTTTTGAGTCCCTCTTTGAGGGCAATGACAATAACTTCTTTTTGAGGGAGGATAAGAATCAAATGGGAGAACACCGTTCAACATAAAGCATTTCACTCTAATGCAGTTGAACATAAAAAATCTGCATTTCGACATAAAAAAGTGCGAGTCACCATAATGCGTTCGGGTGCACATAAAGCTCTCAAAAGTTTGGTATAATATTTGCGTATAAAACGACTTTTTCAATAAATGCAAGTCGACATAAAAAAGGGCGAGTCACTGCTCACCTAATGCAAATAAGCAAAACATAAAGCATCTCACCATAAACTAGGAAAAGCAGCAGAGCAATGGGATCAGCTCGTTTTATGACACAAGGGGTTAATTTTTTTCTCGCGAGATGTGAATTGCATTATGGTGAACTGTCAAGTTTAAGGTTTTGTCGTTTCGCCATAATCGCGTTTTAAACCGCAAAAATAGGCTTGCTCTTTCGCTGTCCCTATTTTATGGTGAGATGATTGTGCCCAAACGACAGATGCAGTTTTATGGCGAAACGACAGTTCTTTAAAATGAAAGTTTCCTTTATGTTCAAACTACAAGTGTTCAAGTCTTTTCTTTATGGAGAATGTTCAAATGCATTATGTGAACGTTTTAGACTACTTTCTTATGTTGCGTTGCAGATTTTTTATGGTGAACGGTAACTCGCGATTTCTGCTATTTTATGGTCAAATGCATTATGGCGAACCGCATTATGTCGATACGTATACACTCGAATCAAAAATAAAGAAAAGAGGTAGGAACTTAGGAGTTGACGGATGCCACCAATTTAAAATCCGATTCCAATAAAAACTAGATATTCTTGAACAAGAGACATTTTTTGACTAGCACGAAATTCTTTAATTTTTAGTTTTAGTTTTTCGAAGAATCAGAAGTTCGGGGTTATTTTTTCCCTCTCGCGAGGATCTGCTCGTTCTTCAGAATATCTAGTTTCTATTGGGGGGCATCCGTCAACTCCTCAAGTATCAAAAGAACTTGCAAATAATGGTTCTTAGGCCAAAAAGTGTTAACAAGGACAGATTTACTTTTGCTTTTCCCACGGTCGGACGCGATACTTTCATAATACACGAATTAAAGAACTGGAACTATTAATTTATTTCACCTGTCGTTTAAGAAAAAATATAATTATTTTAACATCTTAAATACATTATTAAATTTCACTTTAAAATTATTTTTCTAAAAATAGAAATCAACATAAACACGTCCGGATGTGAGAGAATCAATTAACAATAACGGAAAAAATTTTTGCATACAATGGTTAGGTTAATGAATTTTTTGGGGAGAAGTCTGGAAAGGTCTGGAAGTAGCCCAGACTAAACTTCCTTAAAAAAGAAGTATTGTTTACTTCTAGACGGACTGCCGGCCGGTAATAAGACTTTGTAGCGTGCCTCTAGTTAGATGATTTCAGAAGAAGGAGTCCTAATAATGTTTGTCATGGTTAATCATGTTATGATGAACGCCAAAAGCCACATGTAGCGGTCTCTTCAGATAAATTATTACCCGTGGGTCTCGGAATAGAATGAAAAAGTAGCTACAACCCATTTTTGTAGGTCACGGTCCCTTCATATAACGGTTGAAGATGTTATCGAAATTTCAAATGTCATTTTTATATACGTTAAAACCCTGATTATCGTAGTTTTTATTAAAGAAAAGGTTTCTCAGAGAAAAAACAGGATTTTTTGTTTAGAAGTACAAAACCGTGTTAAATAAAATACCTACATTTATACAGAGAAAAAAAATGTTTTTTTCATTTTGACCACTTTGTGAAGTTCCATTTAGATCGAAAGCTTAAGTGAATCCCGTTTGAAAAAACTACTTTCACGGGAAAGCCTAAGACTGCCCAATACCAAACTCGGGGTCTTTTCTACCGGCCTTGCCCTCGGTCAAGTCCACTTTCTCGTTACTTGATTTCTATATTAAAGAAGAAAAAAGTTAAAATTTTAAGTAGTTTTCTTGTGCTCTATAAAGTTTCCCGGTTGATAAAATCAAAAATGAGGCTCTTATGAATAATTAATCGTTTTATCAGGGGTGAAAGTCAAACCGTTAGGAGAATGAATTTCCTGTGGATGACAGCGAAATTGTCTTTAGTGCTGATAAAAGGGAAAAACAAGCGTATGTTGACCTAATAAATTGGTCACGGACTGAAGATTTATTGTGGTTAGGATTGTGGCATTGAAAGTCAAACTTATGACGAAGTTTAAGTTTTTGTATTTCTTTTGAGTAACGTTATATCCCGGTTTGACAGCCAGGGGCAAGTACAAGAAAGACAAGAGGGTGAAGGTTGCCATGACGGTGATCCTCCTCGCAATCTACTTTATAAAGAGCCAGCTGTTCTACTTGTTCGACAAAGTCGCACGGACGGCCATCTTCGCCAAATTGGTTTTTGCCTTCAAAATCTTCATAATAGTGAAGCTCCTCGAGTTGAAGCGTTATCTGTGGTGGTGAAAGAGGAAAAAAGCGCCGTACACGAGGAGGTCTCTGTGCACGATCATTTCACGACGAAGCCCCCCATTACGGACACCACGGATACGAATCGCCGCCGTATTCAGGCGGTTGGCCGTGGCATTCGAGGGCCGCCCAAACGCAAGCTTACAGTGCACAGGCGCCTCCTTCGGCCGCTCCTCATTCATAGTCCGTCCGTTTATAAAGGGCAGATTGTGACCCCAAGATTTGCTCGTAACCCCCTCGCTCCCGTTTCCATCCCAAAACTTTTTTCAAAAACGGCACTAGTTTGCTCAGTTTTTTCACCTCAACCTCCTGGTGATCAAAATTTTGTAAGCTAGATCTCTCCCACTGGCATGTCAGACATAATTTCTAACGAGTCACAGTGTGCCGTTTATACATGGATGGATTTTCAAAAAGCTCTTAAATTAAAAAATGTACCTTTCGCATGTATTCAATATTTTGAAAATTTTTTGTATTTTTGTAGAATCTCGCCACTACGTTGTGCATGTAGAGTAGAAATTTTACGATTCCGAAAAATGTTAAGTTTGCTCAAGCACGTACGGTGCATGCTTTGTTTTGTATAAATTTTTTTTTTTTGTAAAATAAAGTGTAGAAAAGTAGTTGGTGGCGAAAGACTGTGAATTATGGCAAGGCTGTTTTGATGCCGTTTTAGTGTATCAATTTTATTTAAGCATGTAATTTTAATAATTTATTTATTTATTGTGATTTTAGTTTTTTAAAAAATAAAAGTGTGAAATGCATGGTAGTATTTATATGGTGATGGTTACCCTCGTTCTGTAGGTTAGCCTTTCTGACATGCCAGTCAAGCACCCCTTCGTTTAGTTTTAGATTTTTCAGGTTTCCCCCTTTTTTTACGAGCAAATCTTCTAGGAAAACTTCAAAAGGTGCTCATTTGGCGAAGACGCCGGACTCGCTGTCGACTTTGGCTAACCTACATTTTTTGCAAAAAAAAATTTTTGGTCAATTTTTAATTCATTTTCGTTCTAATTGTTTTGACCTCTTAATCAAAAAAATCTCAATTAATAAGAGAAGTTTATTCGAGAAAAGACTAATTTTTGGAATGATAATGAAGCGCATGATGGTCCGATGCACTTGAAGCATTTTGTTTTTGGGATGCCAGAATGCTTTGTGTAAAACGCGTTTTTTGAATGAAATCTTAGATTTTTTAATATTCAATGAGGTATGTATGTGATAGACGGGAGAGGACACAAAAAGAAGAAAGTCAAAGCGATCAAGAAGGCCATCATCAAACTAGTCCTAGCACTTCTCATCAAAAGCAAAATCAAGATGCTCCTGGTAGCATTACAGACTTTCCTAGTTTCAAAGCTGCTCTTCTGGCGACAGTCTACGTCATCATTCATGCTGTCAAATTATGGGTCGAAGTCAAGCACAAACATCATCCACAAAAGGTAATATCGAAAAATCTTTCGATTTAAACAATTTTTGTAGGTGATTTACGAAAATGCTCATCATCATCACTACGACGACCATCATGATCACCACGACCACGACGACCATCATCACGGGTGGAGCCTCTGGGGAAGAAGCGGCACCGAAGCGACAACCGCACCGCCAAGTATCTACCCGGGTCTCGCCGGTTATTTTACCAAGAGGTCATCCGATCTCCCATACTCCGCTCATGCCCCTCTCAAAACCGATTGATTTATTCCTCTTCGCGAAGACTTTCTGTCCTAGAATGCCACAGTGTAAATAAAAATTTAGATAATCCAAATTTGTCAAGAGACTGAATAGCGGACAAATTGTGTACAGTGGGTTTTTTATTTATTTATTTTTAATTTATTTATTTAAATATTTTAGTTTAAAGACAATAGTAAAATTTTTCATTTTTTAGTAGATACATCAAGAACTTAGAGGTTCCATGCTCAATTTTCATCAATGTTAGTACGCGAATCCCGCTATAAAAATTTTTAATTAGTTTATGTAAAAATAGAAATTTTTATTTTTAAAATAAAACTTCCTCTTATTTTATTTATTTTTTGAAAATTCCAAAGCCAAAATAACGTTTTCGGAGTTCGACCAATGAAAAAACCCGTTAGGTCGATTGGCTTTTATTTTCTGAATTCAGATTTTAAAAAAGACGCTCTCCAAGTATACAACAAATCGGCCTTCGTGGGAAAAAGTTTAGAATGTCTAACACACAGGATGGTAAGATTTAGCAAGGTTGGGCTGTTTAGAAGGACTTTGCACGTGGATTACACGTGGATATGGCCCTCCCGAAAAGTGGAGGGTCTTTTTGACCAAAAAACCGAGTAAGTACAAGATACCAAAACTAAAAAATACGTTTGATTTTTTTTCCATATGATAAATGTTTTTATGGCATCCACATCAAGTGCATTTCAAGAGAAATTCCGTCAGTTTTAAAAATATTGACATACTATACAGTTGTCCATCTCTGGGAACGGAACTTCTCCCGAAAACTGAATGGATCAAAAAAATCAGGCTGCACCTTCAAGAAAATTTCAAAGGTAACGAAATCTCATCATCTTGTCAAATGATAAAATCGTTGAACGACGACAGAGTAGTTTCCGAATGCGTAAAAACACTTCAAACCTATCTGAAGAATATCAAAGAAAATCCAGAGATGGCAAATATAAGAAGATACGGCTTAAAAATAAAATTTATTTAGAAAAAGTTAACAAAGTTGAAGGTGCTTTTGAATTTTTAACGGCATCCGGGTTCATTTTTAACATCGAAGAAGATTATTTAGTATTCGAAAAAGGAGATTTGGATTTGAGTTTGGAAAAGTTGGTTTCTACAGACGCTATAAAATTGGAAATTTATAGAGATTTGAAAATTTTCAAACCGCAAACTTCAAGTAAAGATTTTCCAGAGGAGTTCTACGAATATTCCCTGCTTCGATAAAAAGGGAACACGAGAGAAGAGAGAAGAAGGCAAAATTAGAATCCCAGTGCGTACAAAGGCGATGAGGATGGAACAAAAAGAAGTCAAAATTTACAATTTTACGATCATCCGTGTGCGTTTTCCGGATGGTTGTTCCTCCAGGGTATATTCGAAGTGACGGAACCTTTTGCAACGTGAGAAATTTTGTTTCCGATTCTTGGCTGTACAAACTCAATTCGACTTTTACGCCCCTTGCGGTGAATCTCTTGATCAAAAAGACTATCAAAATCATTGCTAACCTTAAATCGTCCCTGCTGTAATTCTCAACATCAGATTTAAAGATTGTATTCAAATGAAAACTTTTAAAAGCTGACTTAATGAAAAATATTAAAAGTCTTTGATTTTTCTTGGTTTTGTTTCTTGTTAACATGAAAGGAACACTATTAAAGTAGGAAATCGATGTATATTGTAATAATCGATATACTGTTTTTGTAATACCGACTTAAAGGTTGGTAGTATTGTAACAGTTAAGGTTAAGATGTTGTAACATAACAAGAAGCTCATCGTATTGAAATAAAAGTTTTAAAGAAGTCTCGTACCTTTTATCCATCTACCTGATGAACCTGGAATAAATCAACAAAACATAAAAAGCCCTTAAAGAAAGATGTTTGTAAGCAAAAATACCGAAATTCAGAAGATATGGAAGATCCTCTTCCACAGTCAAAAGAACGCTGTTAAACAATTTTATTTTAAAAACAAAGATCTCGTGTAAACACATTCAAATTTAGTGCATTTTGATTTGCCCATTTTTATTCATTTTGATACTTCATAAGTTGGTTCCTCAATTCTTTGACTTGTCGTTCTTTTTCGCAATCATTGTCTTCATGTTGCTGTAAGCGTTTGTTGGTTGAATTTCCTCTCCAATTCCTGATTTATTGATTTAGATTAAAGAATGAAGAAACAGAAATATTCCATACCTGTTCTGCCAAAGTAAGTTGGATTGGACTGTGGAGATTCACGTCGCATAGATTCAAGTTCTAAACTCAACTGTTCCGCGGACTTTCTCATATTCGCCCAGAAGTTTTTCAGAATCGGAGTTCTAAAAAGGACATTAGAAAGATAAAACTGAATTTGAATATTTACGGCCATTTCGGACTGGATGTTGTCGGCGGTCATTGCGAGCTGTTCCGTCCTTCGACGTAAAACGTTGACTTCCTCTTCTTTCGAGTCGCACATTTGCTTGATTTGTTCCCTTTCGTCTTGTAAAGCTTTGAGCTGAAAAATTTCTCATTGTGGGGCTGAAGCTTTAAAATGAAAGAACCTGGGTATCAACGGTGTTTAGTTGGGTCTGAAGAAGGAGGTTTTCTTCTTTTACTCTCGCTATTTCCATTCTAAGCAATTCAATGGAACCCGATTGGTCATGAATGGGCTCCAGTCTGTGAGGTCTGATGTATCTTTCCATCAGACTCTTCCATCTCTTTAACCTTATCCAAAAGTTCCCTAAAATTCGTTTCTATTATTGGTGGTCCATCAAGATGGGACAAAATTCATACGAAAACAAAGTGCTCCAACAAAAAATGACCTAAGTAAAAGTTGCTTAAAATTCAGCTTAAAATCGATTAAAAGCATAAAAACATAAGGTTCCCACTTAAAATATCGAACTTAGCACTTCTCTGGGACACCCTGTATACCAAACCAAAATTTACCAAATGGAGTCGATTCCCCGTTCAAAAATAAGGGGGTTTACATTCAACTTTTTTTTGACTAAATGCTTTGCCTTAAAGTTTGCTGGTCAACTTACTTGGAACACCCTGTATCTACCTGTTTTGAATCTCAGATAAATCGACGGTCATGTGAAGATGCCATTTTTCAGCCTGAGACAAAAGCTGGGCGAAAAGAAGGACGTTCGTGTGCGAAAAGTCGATGAGTTCAGCGGTCACTTCTCCGGTAACCAAGCCTTTACGTGATCCAAAATTTCCTGAACCTCATCTTTCGTGTAAGTAGATTCTGAGCCTAAAAAAAAGGTTTAAAAAACGCAAGTTTATTTTATAGACCTCGCCATTTCGACATCCTGAAACAGCATCTCGACGAACTTCAAATTTTGATTCCTTTGGTATTTGGCGAATGTATGTAGCCTTTGATAATACCTTGATGCTGCTCGTTAAGCCCTAGAGTCTCCTAAAATAATTTTAAGTTTTGACTGTCTAGACATTTTACACGGGCGGAACGCTTCCACGTTCTTGATAATTTAAAGTGAAAAATTTGTTTATTGATGTTTACTTACCATTGTGAATAAGCACTATTACATTTAGGTAACCAACTTTCGACTATGAGAGCCTTGGCGTTGTTGTTACTCCGTTTCCATGGCAAGCTGCTGATATTGAATCAATAAAATTACTTATTACCAACTTATCACGATATTGGAATTTTAAATCTTTATTTTCTCCGAAATATATATTTCAGACTTTTTTCATCCCGTCAAAAGAAAATTTAAACTTTCAATTGAATTTGGCTTCAGAGGTCAAGTACCTTTTTATAACCGTTTTCATCAAAATTTTAAAAATATTGTCAAAAAAAATCTCGTTTTTGCGTTTGAAGCTATAGCGAGGGCTATGGCGAGATGTTTATGTCGAATTGCATTATGGTGAACTGTCAAGTTTTAAGGTTTTTGTCGTTTCGCCATAAGAGCGTTTTAAACGGCGAAAGTAGGCTTGCTCTTTCGCTGTCCCTAGTAAAATGTATTATGCCCAAACGACAGAAGCAGTTTTATGGCGAAACGACTATTTTAAAGAGAGGCTTTTATGGTGAGAAGCGTTATAGTGACTAGCACTTTTTTATGTCGACTTGCATTTATTGAAAAAGTCGTTTATGGCGAAACGCTTTGTTCAAATACATATGCTCAAAATTTTTGAACTTTGAGAGCTTCACGTTCAATTGCATTATGCCGAAACGCATTATGGTGAACTACAGAGTTTTTTGTGGAAATGCAGATTTTTTATGTTCAACTGCTTTGCGTGAATTGCGTTCTCCTTAAACCGTTTTCTCTCGCCAAAACATCTGAAACCACATTGTTTTGAACGAGATTGAATGAGAAATTAGGGTAAGAATAAAAATGAAGAAAATAGGATTGAAAAAAATTTATAAACCTCAAACCTCAGAACGTTTTTCTCGCCTTTCATAACGTCAAAATCATAATATTTTAAGTGATTTAAAAAAAGAAATTGGGTTCAAAAAAAGGTTGTTGATTAAAAATACATAAGTTCTAACTGTTTCTTAAAAAATGTCAGAAACCTCAAAATATTAACCACCAATCACTTCTTCCTCTAGGCCCCTAGAAGACAAGAAAAATAATTTTGCCAATTGATTATTTAATGGCTCAATCCTTCATAAATCATTGGCATTCCGACGGTTTCCTCACTGACAGATTTCTTCGGTTTTTTAACTTTTTTGCGCTCCAAAGGCGTATATTCTTTTTACTTTTTTTCTTTCGTAATTTCCGGACGGATATTCACATTTTCAAAAAAGTCCTAAAAGTATCGTATTCATTTTTTATTTTCATAATCTGCTTCATCAAAATTATTCTGGTTTTTTCGTTCATTCGTATTTCTGTAAAACATCAGAATGGGAAGGCGTGGACAAAATGATTAGGTGTACAAAATGAAACTCGGCTAAAATCTACAAAATTCAAATTTACCCGTGGCTGAGTTTCATTTTGTACACCTAATAAATAAAAATTGTAGGAAATTTAATTCTCTATAAATTTGTACTTAATTATTATATAATTTCTAGGATGCACCATTTTCGGAAAATAATTTTTTTTAAATAAATTTATCTTGAAAACAGTGCGTTCTAGAGAAAAATTAATAGAATAGAAATGAAGAGAATTAATTTCCACAGATTTTATTTAGTGCATTTTTTCAATATCTGTAACGGTTTACGATTTACAAGCCTTAACAATTAACCTTCTTAATGGTTATACTTCAATAACCTTCTTACCGGAGAAGGTCAACTTTTGGACTTTAACGCCTTTTTTTTTTTTTTTTTTTTTACGAGGGCGTCTCAACTACTCAGGTTATTTCACCCTCGCGTCAGTGGTGTTTTCCGTCGGAAAAGTTCATTTAGGTACATTGGGTTCAATTTGGGGACCGCCCCTTGAACCCTGGACCCCATTGATGAAAGCCGTATCGCAATGTTTGGAATTAACGCCTTAACACGCGCGGCCACCGCGACGCCTTACTTTACGCCTAAAATGTTCAAAATTTTGAAAAAATGAACTACTAGGTGTACAAATGAAACTCGGCTAAAATCTACAAAATTCAAATTTGCCCTGTGGCTGAGTTTCATTTTGTACACCTAAGTTTACCTGCCAAAGATGATGTCTTCGTTTTTTTGTCGATTTTGGCTGGTCCGGAAAGAAACATTTCTTTCGGGAATCCGAACGCTCCCATCGAACATGTCATGAGGCTGAACGGTTCGTCGGTTCCGGAATTTAAAAGGCGTAAATGTTCTGATAACGACTTCGCCGTTGCCGCTCCTTCAGACGGAAACATTTTCTCGCAATTCTAAAACTAAATTTGAAAAAGGACGTTTTTTAAAATTGTTACCTTCGGCAAAGTGTCATAAAGCCATTTTACGTCTTCAATCACTGCAGATACTAAAACTTGATTTTTTAAATGGCTGTCTTCATAAAAATAGTTTTCTTTCAATCTGTCTTTTCGCCTTTGTTCAGCCATTTTCTTTGTCTGGACATAAAGGGTTTTTTGTCGAGATGTAATTGCTTCTTTATAAAAATTCATTTTGATGTTGGCCAAGTTTGTAAATTTCTTTGGGCTTGTTCGGGTCGTATTCGGATGAGTCGTATTGTTGAGGTAATCAAAAGGTTCTTCTTCACCAAGATCTTCGACGACGAAAAGAGATTGGAGATGATCTTTTAATGGTATTTCTGGGGTTAGTTCCGGCGAAAAGGTTATTTTGCGTTCGAATTTTTCTTCCATTTGAGAAACATACTTGTCTGGCTCTCAATGTATTCTTTTAAGCTAGAACATTTTTCGCAGTCGTGCCCCTTCTTGAGGGCTTCTCGAAATGTCGGATTTGTTCTTCTTCATTTTCAAAAGGGTTTTTATTGGTCCTTTTTAAAACGAAAGCTCATAGGAGCAGTTGTCAGCAGCTTTAAATCGTTCAAGTCGACGACTTCGATCTTTCCTCTTCGGTATTCACCGATGCCATGTTCAGGTCGACGACGTTTTCGCCGAAAACGGTCACTCCCGAAAACTGACGAGGAGGAATCTTAAGATACTCGAAAGCAATAAGTTGCTCCGGAGGCTACGTGACGGGTCAGACCTGTCAGTTGATTCCAAGGTATCTCTTTCAGAAAAACGGACATCATATGGCAAAACAAACTTTGGTGCTTTCCAACCATAATCGCTTTGCACGTCAGTTTTGAATATTTATCCATTCTACTGCCTAAAAAGAAGCGAAATTTTAACTGCAGTTCCGACAGGGTTTGACTACAGGCGTCAGATCTATGACTGCAGGCGTCAGATCTATGACTGGGGCGTCAGATCTATGACTGCAGGCCTCAATCTATGACTGCAGGCGTCGATCTATGACTGCAGGCGTCGTCTCTATGACTGCAGGCGTCGGATCTATGACTGCAGGCGTCGGATCTATGACTGGGCGTCAGATCTATGACTGCAGGCCTCAGATCTGTGACTGCAGGCGTCAGATCTATGACTGCAGGCGTCAGATCTATGCAGGGCTCAGATCTATGACTGCAGGCCTCAGATCTATGATGCAGGCCTCAGATCTATCAGTATAGCAGGTCAAACCTGCTGCGAAAGACTAGAAGCAGAGAAAAATCTTCAGAAAGAAAAGTGGAGCTTCCTGCATTTTAAGGTGTTTTTCTCGGCTTGTAGGCCAAGAAAACTCCTTCACAATGATTTTTGGGCGTTTTCTTGGGCTATAACTTACAAAGCCTAGAAAAAGATACGTATTACGCCGTCATTAGTTTTTTCGTCCGAAAAACCCACTTTCAACAGGTTTGTCGGGCGTTTTCTTAGGTTTTTAGAATTTCCAATAAGACGAGGCCCTAAGAGAAAATTTAGATAATAGTCCGATACGTCAGCACGACCCAGCCAATGGAATGTGCCTCAAGTTTCCAAGTTCGTGCTCGAGAGAGGTAACTTAAAAGAAAGTGAAGTCCGTTTTTACCAGGAAAACAATCCGTGTGCCCATAATTAACCGTGAACTATATAAAAGTGGCGCACTCCATCGCCAACTTAGGAAAGCTCATTCAGTAGTTCACAGCCAAAACCCATCTCAACAGCTTTTCTACATATCATAAAAACGCTTTAAATTCTAGACTTGCCATTGTAGAGAGAAAATTAAATTGTTCAACAATAACAGTTCAATATCAGCATCAAGATTATTTAAACGAGGAAATATAATAAGTAATCAGCATCTTTGATTCCTTCTTCAAGATTCTTAGTCACTTTAATATCTTTACAAATTAAGAATATTTTTTAAACTTTTTATACCAGATAGCCAAGGATAAGATGCAAGCGTAAACTGCGAAGTGAGACATTCAATTTCGGATAAATATTTCTGGACGATCGTAAAGTTGGACTTCAACTTCAGTTTTGATCCAAAAACTCGACGTTGCCGATATCAAGGAGAAGGAGTTACCGTTTTTATAGGCACCGTCGAAATAAATAACTTTATTTTCTTATATAATATTGTTGAATCTAAAAAAATAAAAAGTTCTGAATATCAGTGATGCCATGGCATTTGGAAAAAGCCACCGCCTGCGCCCACACAGCCCATGACAAATACATACTTTGCTTTGAAAACATGGCTTTTCACGTTTTAAAACTTCATAAATCATTCAAACTTTTATTCTAGGTAACTATAAAAATAAACACATGTACTCATGTAAAAAAAGTAAGCAGTAGGTACATTTATACAACTTAGAACCTAGATTTTTACAAAAAAGAAATTTTTATAAATGAATTTCATCATCGAAGTCAAAATCTTTTTTAGATAGACTTTGAACACAGCCCATATGAGGACACCTAAAAAAGAAAAGATCAAAAATTATTATATTAATTTATTTAGTACTGACCTTATTTTTTATTTTTCTTCCCCAACCTCAAGTTCATTCATTATTATCTTCTTTTCAAATAAATGATTGCAGCTTTTGACCTCACGCCAATTTTTATGGGTTTTTTTGGTAAAACGTCGATGTGGACTTGTGTGTCATTGTCCTCTGTAACTGGAAAAAAAATAATTTTGATGCATTTATGCAGTTTATATTTTACTTACTGATTTCGGATCTATCTTGAACAAATTCTCTAAATTGGTCGATAAAAGCGGTATCTTTTGTACTTTTTACATTGGAACATTTTGTTTCAACTATCTAGAAAAAATAAATAAATAAATGCCATGAAGAAAAATTGGTGACAATCATTCACATCTTTATGCCCAGAAACTACCATTTTTACAGAATTTTTCAAGAAATACATACAAAACTTTATTTTTTCATTAATTAAAATACGAAATCCCATTTTGTGATAGGATTTTATGGAACTCTCTTTTTCAACCCAAAAAACTAGCATTTTTACAGAATTTTCCTAGAAATAAGAGCAGCAACTTAGTAATTTAAGTCCGAGAATTCTATTTTAACTTCCTTAAAGAAGTTATTGTGATACCCTCGACGTCGGTTTTTGGGGAAGGGTCTTCAGACCCCGGAAGGTCAAATCGAATATTGATCTTTACGATTCAACTTTGCCTAGTTCGCCCGGCCGTCCTGCCGTCACACCGGTCTGTGATGCCGGTCGGCCGTAGCATTTTTTTCAACACTTTACGCCCATTTTTCAACCGATTTTCACCAAATTTTCTTTAGTCGAAGAAGAAGAAACTAACAAGGCGATTTTTGAATTTCGACAAAAATGACGGAGATGTATCTGTTAGAAATTTTAAAAAATTCGTGCGGCCGAACCGTGGTCGGATTTTCCAAATTTTCACCAATTACTCCTTTTCGGAGTAAAAAAATTATCATTTTTATTTTACATCAATTATCATTTTAATAGGGAGAATTTTATAATTTCCACGCCTTACGATAGGGACCTCTCTTGGGCAAAAATCCCATTATTTCTACCTTGACACTTAGAAAAATTTTCGAAAAAAAAAAAGAACTTAGAAATTTTTCGGAAAAAAAAGTTGGAAAATTTTTCGAAAAAGAAACTTAAAAATTTTTTTTACATTAATTATTATTTTAGGAGAAATTTCATACTTCCACCCCTTACGAGAGGGACCTCTCTTGAGCAAAAATCCCATTATTACTGCCTTGATACTAAGAATTTGGAAAATTTTTTGGAAAAAAAAGCGCTAATTTAAAAAAGAAAACTCGGAAAATCTGTAAAAAAAAGGTGGAAAATTTTACGGAAAAAAAATTTAAACAATTTTTGAAAAAAAAAAAAAAAAAACTTCCACCCTCGTTGTACTTCCCCCTCTTAGTATATTTTTTTACTTCTGTTTAAGGAAGTTTCGTTGGAAGCTCTTCAAACGAGTGCTTTTGATAGGATTTTATGGCATTCTCTTTTTCAACCCCAAAACTAAAATTTTTACAGAATTTTCCTATAAATAAAGAGCAACAACTTTAGTAATCATTGATTAAAGCCCAAAAATTCCATTTTTTGATAGGATTTTATGGCATTCACTATTTTTCGACCCAAAAACTACCCTTTTTACCGAACTTTCCAAAAAAAAGAACAATAACTTGATTAATCATTGATTAAAGTCCAAGAATTCCATTTTTTGATAGGTTTATGGCATTCTCCCTTTTTAACCCAAAAACCTTTTTACGCAATTTCCAAAAATAAACAACTTGATTAATCATAGATTACAGTCTGAGAAATCCATATTTGGATAGGATATCATGGCATTCTCTCTTTTCCGCACAGAAACTACCCTTTTTACAACTTACCAAGAAATAAAAGAACAGCAACTTAATTAATCTCAAATGGGGCATATCGAGTAAAAGGTAAGATGCACGGAATGTTAGAATAGCACCGAAAAATCATATCATTTTAATCTCTACTTGTCTGATATCAACG
>JACGAQ010002899.1:0-35400 GCA_014119065.1 Orius insidiosus | reverse complement strand
ACGGGATCTGAGGGTGGGGATGTTGCTCATCACTAATGATCCCCTTACCGACTCCTTTTCGTGGCCGCTTTTTTCAAAATGGAGTCCCTCCCTCTTCATCGTTATATAATTTTTGAATAAAAATGAAAAGAGAGAGATAAAAAAAAATCTGATTGGGCCAGAGGGAAAAAAGTGAGCGGCGGAGAGGGTGGGTCGGACAAAGGGCACCGCTCCCGCTCATTAGAACCGCACCGTAGGAAAAATGCCCACTCTCATGGAAACAATTTTAATCAACTTTAACTCTAAACAAGAACCCCCTTCTCTCTTTCGACCCCTAACATTTTCAAACATTTCTCGTTTGCTTATAAATTGAAAGGCTGAAAAGCTGAAAAAGCCTCCTTGAAAAGGGCGCTTTGTTCAGGCAAATAAACTCCATCCTCTGTGGATAATGAGCTGGGAAATCGGAAGAAAAACATCAACTTCATTTAAAGCCCTTTTATTTCTATCTAATAATTTTTATAAAGTTTAAATTTTTACCAAGCCGGTGTTACTGCGCTCATCATTTGACCCTAATAGCTAATAGCGCTTCGGTGGGTAAGATCTAGCACTTGCCGCTTCTATCCCATATTTCACCCTTTTGTCACTTGCATAGCCTCCTTTCCTTTCAATTTAACAGTTAGCGGGGAAGTGATGACGGATTTTGCCCAAAAGGAAGATCCATCAACCCCCTAAGAAGTTAGCATTCTGCAGTCTTTTTTCCCCCATGATTTTTGGTTCTCTCATTCCTCATTGGAAGAATTTAAAAGTGTAAAAAGCTCTTCTTTAACTGTTTGAGTGTTGTTTAAAGGGATGAGGTTTGAAGTGAGGGGTTTAGAGGGAGAAGCAGGGGGGGCGTTGAGTGTTGATTGTGCGAAGCGAAGAGGAGTGGCTAATGACAAAACAGAGATTTACATAACAGATATCATTTGAGGCCATGAATATCTGAGTGGGTTGAATATCCTTGTCTCCAAGGGGGTAATTGATATCAACCACACCCTTTTACCATTTCTCATCAAAACATCCCTTTAAAATCAACACGCCCAAATTTTTACTCCGATCTCATCCCCTCCAGGCCACGCTGTTATTAGAGTTTCAGCCGCACGTTTTTTCTGTTCTGTACATGGATAGCATCTTCGGTTTTTGATTAGAATGATAAGCACTCAAGAACAGAACTCCCATGGTCGCTTTCTGACCAGATGCTGACTAGCCGAAATCATAGCTGTCCCTTAGCCCTTTCGAGATCGCAGGCGACTATAGTTGACATTCGCGCTTTTCGTTTGGAGACCGCAGGCGACTTTAGTTGCCCAGCGGCGCCATCGGGAAGCCTCTCTAAAAATTTAATACCTTCGCTTCCCGTGGCGCTAGACATGCAAAAACGGGCAATCTGTTGGGGAAGAAATGAACTAAGTGATGATCGCATCAATCGTCGCTTTCTGTGCTTTGCTGGGCGCTGGGAGCGGTCAGGGAGAAGTGAGGGGCAAAGAGAGGAGAAAATCGAGACGCGAATCCGACGTCAGACGCGATCTCGAAAGGGTTAGACTCCGTCCTCAGCGCCAACCTCTACGATGCTCCTCGAAAAGTATCTTAAGATGATCTACAATAAGCTTATATGGATAACAGTTATTAGGATTCCCACATACCAAATCAACAACAGGTAACTCTGTGCTTTCAATAACTCTTCAATGAATCCACTGATCTTTGTCCCATAACCTGAGAACTGCTTGAAGCTACTGGCAACTTGATCAAGAAGTTTGGGAAGTTCTAGATCGCATCTATGGCGTCTTGCTGCAGACAACGGTGGCGCTTCCATTTTCTCCATGATAGCACAAAATAATACGAAAGTGAAGCTAGACTTTACTTTATAGAAGATGGAGTGATTTTAAGATTTGGGAAGTACAAAGACCTGACGCTAACGAACGATAGCCTTCCCCCCCGCGGATTTTTAGTTCCGCCTACTCGATTCGAACCTTTTGTCCTTTCTTTTCCCCACCCCCGGGCGTCCGCAGAGCCCTTTTTGTTCCTAACTAAATGAGAAAAGGAAGACCTCTCAAAGTTTTTAAGAGACCAAAAGATAACGACCTCACTCCCTTTTGACTTCTCTAATTACTCGTCATTTCTTTTTTAAAGAAAAACAAAATCGCCATTGTGGTTGAACATTTTGTTTAACCCGTGGAAGAAACCCGTCATTTATTTATCTTCTTTTTTTTTTAACGAGACGGTTGATTGAGAGAAACTTGAGTTGACGTGGATAATATTTTGCTAGGGCTAAGGCTCGAGTGGCCCCCCTCTAAGTTCTTTAAGTTCCATTCTCGCTCCAATGATGCTCCCCTGCATATTCATGAATCATGGCTTTGCATAATTTTCACCGGTTTCCGTACATTATTGCAACCCCCCTTTTTTTGACTAACTAATGCCCGGGCGATAAAACTAATTTTTAATCTAAAATTCATTTAAAAAAAATAACGAACTATATAAGCTAATTGAGGCGCTCCGGGTACGAAGGGCGAACTCAACATCGGACAAATTTTTTTTTTCATTATCAGATTCTAGACCTCTGGTGAACACCATATATTTTTATGTTGAGTTCGCCCTTTTTTCCCCTTTAAATACGTAAAAACCGATATGCGGCAAAGCTCTAACTGCGATATCCGAGCGGGTACGAAGGGCGAACTCCACATCCTAGTCCACAACCCCCACTCCTTTTTCCCATTCCAGGGCATGACTTTTCTGTTGAGTTCGCCCGTAACATAAAACTTTAAAATGCGAATATCTCGAAACTACGGTTTGTTGAGTTCGCCCTTCGTACCCGGAGCGCCTCAATTGTATAATTAATGAACCGCGCCTCTAATTTAGTTGGAATATACAATCAAAGATGAAGAGTGGAGAAATAATTAGAAGATAACCAATAGCTGTCAGAATGAGATATCAAATACTGATTGGTATAACGGAGGGGAGGGAAGTATAAGGGAGGGAAGTATAAGGAGGGAAGTATAAGGGAGGTGGAAGTATAAAAAGGAGGGGGAAGTATAAGAAGGGGAAAGTATAACGGAGGGGGAAGTATAAGGGAGGGGATCCATAACCCTGGGGAAGATCCATATTCGAATTGACCTACTCTGGAAGACCCTTCCGCAAAAACATGACGTGGAGGGTATCACAATAACTTCGTAAGAAATCGTGTATTGGCAAAGTAGTACCCATTTCATTTTTTGGCGTTTTCCGCCGTTCATTGGCCGGCGTTTTCGTTCATTTTCTACGATCTTTGTGTCCTTCTAACCCCGATTGTAAGGGGTTTCACTCAATTTTTCGTTGTAGAAACACCTTTTCTACGGTGTTTCATCGTTTTCCCAGTCTTTTGCCAGAGGGACACCCTTTTCGGTCTTGAAACACCATAAAATCAGTTACAAGTTAGTTACATAGAAAGTTAGGGCTTTTCTGGGCTACAGCACTCAGTATCAATAGTACCATAAACACATCTGTGGGGGACCACTTAGCTTTGTGCAAGTATGCAGGAAAGTAGCAAAAAAGGAGTGGGTAGGAAAAGAAATTAAGAAGACAATAAGCGGAAAATAGTTCACTTGATGAGACCTATCAGGCCGAAACCGGTCATGAAATATTACTGTTTATTGTCTCCCTCTTCCGCAGATTATTCCAAATCTTTGTAAAAGGATTACGATAAAACATTCTTCGGATTTTGTTATATAATATGTTTGGAAAGAGCTCGTCAAAGCCTACAAAATGGCTAGCGGTTTTTTGGAAAAATGTTTAGGTCGAAAAATAAGCTTTTCATTTTCCAAAGGAAAACTTTTTCAGAAAACAACTGCTCCCAACCGTAGACATCCCAAAATAACGAGAACTAGCTTTTGAAAAAAAATTCTGACCATTTTTGTTCAAATATAGGAAAGTAGGCATCTTCTCTCTCTAACACTTGGTTGAATTTTGAGGTCGGATCCGCTAGAATAGTTGGCGTCTAACTCGCAAGCCCACAATACCTAACGGTCAGGCTATACTGTATAACAGTTGCGCCTGGCACTCGCATTCCAGTTGATGGGAAGCCAAATTTACACTATGAGATAAGAAAATTTGAACTATAGATATCTATTTCGGTCTTATTAAAAGTCAAGGACTCCTTATCTTTTGAAGTGGAGATCAAATGTACATATTGGAAGGGAATAGTCAAAGAAACATTTGGAGCGTGAGAGAATGCACGTATAGGAAAAAGGGAGGAATATAGGGAAGATCTTAGGGAGCCTTTTTTCAAGATGTCGCCGTCCGAGGGACAAAAGGGAGAGCAACCTGAGAGCCTTGTTACCAATCACTTATTCCTAACAATCCACTCAACGGTGGACCTTATTGATCACACCTCGGCCCCCTTAACGAGGAAACTTGTTTTTCTTTATTGAGAAACGTTTTTAAACCAACAACAAAAGGGAACTTATTAAGAATGACGTTCTCCGTAGCAAACAGATCTTTTTTATCATTTTGCTGAGAAGAAATGATCTCAAGGAAAATGCGGCCGAGAAGACGTGTTTCGGAAAAAAAGCGACGGTCGGCTGGCACACAGACAACTTCATGATTGGTAAAGATCACTAATCAGTTCCCTCTACTAGTCTTGAAATCCTTTTCCAAAAACCCTGACATGATAACCTTTTGATTAAAGGCCCATAGAACCCCTATCCTACTATGAAGCATAGCTTCATGTTAATTGAAAATATTATTTAGGGAATATGGACGTCCAGGGAGTATTGACATAACCGGAGGTAATTGGGTGGATTAGCCTAATTGGAGTAGAGAGGCTTCATTTCAGGAGCGCGTCTCCCTTTAGGCCCTTTGCTCGTGGAAACGGTTAGGAAGGGATGAGAGGAGGGGAGCGAAGGCGAAAGGAGAAAATAGAACCCGCCCCGTTTTACCGTTTGTCCAATGGAAACTTGAGTCTAAATCCGAAAGCCTGCGCTCAACACTTTTCTCCAACCCGCCGACCCACTATTTATCCATTGAGGGGCCTAAACATTTTCAAATCTGTTCCGCTTTCGTACATAGCCTTGTAAACTCTCAGTTTACACTAATTGTCTAGCATTGAAAACTTTTTTCGACTACTATTTTTACTTTTATTTTGCTTAAAATGTTTTTTGATTTTGACAAAGTAGTTGAACATTAAAACAAAATTTTACCAATCAAAAATGACACAAAACAAACCGTCTTTCATGATCAAAGACCTTCTAGGAGACGTCATAGAAGAATCTGAGGGTGAGTTACGTCATTCTCTTTCTCACCATTTTCAGGAATGTCAACATCTTTTCATCCGAAAAGAAGAATTTAGGGAAATACAGAAGGAAAAAATTTGGCTTTTGGGCTGAAGATTTTTGAAAGTGCAAAAAACTTGCGTTTTGTTCTCAAATTTCGGGAAACGTTTCGGTTGCTTCTTTTGTAGCTTTTTTTCTGAGTTTGCTATTCATTTATTTCTAGCAATTTTTTTTCAAATTCCACAGCATTCTGGCCTTCCACCATTTGGTGAATGAAGTCGTGTAGTTTCATGGACGTCTTTACCCATTATTTCGCGGTTTTCTTTTTTCCATAAGGGTGAAACCAGTCAAAAATTATTGAGCCAAAACTATCTTTTTCCGCGGTCAAAATTTAGATGAAAAGTAAGGTTTTCACCGGACGTGAAAAGCAGTAACTGAAGCCCATCATTCTGAATGATTATGATTCATTCATTGTTCCTTTTGGGTCTGCATTAGAAATACTCGATTACTGCTCCTATGCAGCAGATCCGCATACCCTTGACATAAGAGTATTTGGTCCGAAATATTGGAAATCGGGCCTTTAGTTCAAACGTAAGGCCTCCAAGATCCCCCCATCTTCAGGATCGGTAAACGTTTGGTGACTTATCGCCAATTTGTTCATTTCTATTGGGGGGACGGATTCAAGATTGTTGGTAGGCGTCTGATGGTGACTTAGAGGAGTGTATACGTGTCGACATAATGCGTTCGCCATACTACATTTGACCATAAATAGCAGAAATCGCGAGTTACCGTTCTAGATAAAATATCTGCTACTCAGCATATAAAAATAGTCGAAAACGTTCACCAAATGCATTTTAACATAATAAGAAGAGATTTAACACTCGACACAAAATTTGTCGTTTCAACATAACGCAGTTGAATATAAAGGAAACTTTCATAAAGAACTTGCCGTTTCGCCATAAAACTGTTTTTTGTCGTTTAGGCATAATACATCTCACCATAAACTAGAGACAGCCAAAGAGCAAGCCTATTTGCGCCGTTTAAATGGCGAAGCGACAAAAAGCTTAAACTTGACAGTTCACCATAATGCAATTTGCTAACCCTCGCGAGAGGAAAAATAACCATAAAATCATAAAATGAGCTGATCCCATTGACTGATTTCTTGCTTTTCCTAGTTCATGGTGTGATGCTTTATGTTGAATTGCATTATGGTGAACTGTCTAGTTTTAAGGTTTTTTCGTTTCGCTACAATCGCGTTTTAAACGGCGAAACTATGCTTGCTCTTTCGCTGTCCCTAGTTGAATTTCTTGCTTTTCCTAGTTCATGTGAGATTTTGTTGAATTATGGTTGTCACGGTACCCCCTGCACTGCCCACGTAACGTGGGGTAGGGTGCGGTAACGGGGCCCGCGGGGTCCCTGACCGGTTTAAGAGGGGGAGCCCCGGAGCGGGCAGGCTTGAGAGAGTTCCTGTCGAGGAAGGACGTTTTTCTGTCCGAGCATCCAATATTTTATAAAGGTAAAAGGTGTTGCCAAGGGTGTTGGTGAAGATTTTGATCAAGTGTAAATTTATTTTATTTTTTCATTAAATTTCATAACAGAGGTATTTGTTGTTTTTTTTATTTATATTATTTTTTCCCTAAATTGTTGTCCGGCCCATAAGTAGCTGGGCCCCAGCACGCTCAGGCGTGACAGTTGGTAGCAGAGCATCCTGTACATATTTTGTATTTAATCCACCCCTTTGTGTTTTGTGTTGTTTTGATAAAAAAAAAAAAAAAAGAGAAAAGAAAAAATTTTAATTTTTGTGAATAATTTTGTGTGATAATTTTCGTCTTTCCATGTCTTATCTACGTTGTTATTAGCGTTAATCCTCCCATTTTTCCAGTGACCTTCATTTTGATTTTTAAAGATAGCACTTTCGATTTTGATTTTTACTTTCCCTTTCCATTATTTATTGAATTTTTTTTTAAAACGTAAATCCTGAACAAAAAAAATTTTTTTTTGAAAACTCTAAACAAGATTTTCTTAAAATGGCCGCGTGCAATGTTTGTCTGGGAGACATCACAGCGGAAGATTTCGCTAAGTGCGCTAAATGCTCACGGATTTTCCATTTTCCATGCACCCGGTTGCTCGACAAAGCAACGTTTACCAAAATGAACCAAGAAAGGCGAGCGGTTTGGGAATGCGACAATTGTAATAGGTTTAAGTGCTTGGAAAAAGACCTTATTAAATTGCAATCCTCAGTGGACGGAAATGCCAAAAAGAATGATGAATCCATCACTGCTTTAAAAACTGAAGTGGGGCAATTGACTTCTAAAATAAATCAAATTCTTACCTTAATGAAACAAATACCCCCTTCAGAGCAAACGCCCACAAAAACCCCGATAATCCCACAAATCACCACACCGATAAAATCACCTTCACCACCTGAAAAAATCCCTCGTTATGTCGAAGACAAAATGTCGAATATACCTGTGATAAAAACTGATAACGTGTGGACTGTTCTTAATTTCTTGGACGAGATCCGGAAGATAGACGAATTGTCCCCCGAACATTTCCCTACACTTATTAAACGAATAGCGGTAAATCAAACCAATCTAATTCTGAAAAGATTAATTTCTGAAACTACTGATTTATCGTTTAAAAACGTCTCTAAATTGATTTTAGACAATTTTACGACCCCCTCAACTAAAGCATTTTTAGTTTCAAAGAAAGTTTACCGCCCTCAGCGGAATTTTGAAACTTTTGGGGATTACTGCGAAGACGTCCTCAAGTACTCGGCCCTCCTCACCTCGCTTTCTGACGCCGAAAAAATTGATACGATCCTGTGCAACGTAAATTTTTATACGAGTTCTCGTTTCCAATTTGGATCCAAACCTAAATCGATTGAAGAACTACGTTCTTTGGTCCAATCCGTTGCGAAGCTCGAAATATCTGCGAGTTCCTTTCGACCTTTTTCGAATAAAACGCGTCGTTTCGATAAAAATTACAACAAAAGTTATTCTGATCGAACCGACAAGTTTCAAAACAAAAGCCCTGACGAACAAAAGTTCCAAACCAGCCCGGATAAAAAAACGGAGTGGAAGAAAAAGCATTCGACATGGAACAAAAATTTCGGAAATCCTAATTCTTATCAGAAGAATGATAATAAAAAGGAGTCACAAATGTCCATAACAAAAAAAACGGATTCCCCGCAGAAAGAGCCCGATAAATCAAAGCAAAATCAAACAAAGCCGAACGATAAAAAAAACTAAAATCGCGGGTCAGTATCTCAGAAGAAAGCGTCATAAATCAAATTACCGTTTCTCAATTAAATAATTGCTTACCAATCCTTTTAGAATCAAACAAATTTTTAGCCCTCGTCGATTCGGGAGCCTCCATCTGTTGTATAAGTCAACCAACCTTTGACGCGATTTATGCGGTGATCCCATCCGTCGCCGGCAGGACGCTGCAACGTCCAGTGCCGGTGGTAGTTGGAGATTCTAGCACTATATTGTGTAAAAAGGGAGTTGATTTAGGAATAAAAATAGGTAATTTTACCTGGAAATTCCATTTTCTTATCCTGGAATCCCTCCCCATCGACCTAGTTTTAGGTTTTAATTTTATGCGCTTTTCAGAAATGATACTAGACCCGGCTGAATCAATAATATCCTTTAAATTTGCACCAAATATTAAATTTCCTCTTTTTCCGAAAACGGATAGCCGTTTTCACAACTTAAATCGTATTTGTACTCAAGAAAACTTATTAAAATTCTTATTAAAAAAATTTCCTGATACTTTGACTTCGCGTTTAGGCCGAACCGATGTCATTCAGTGCTCTTTACGACTTAAAGAAAATTCGACACTCAAGCCACAACGATTAGTTTTTCCCCAGGGCCCGGAGAAAAGCAAAATCATGCGCGAGATTGTCGACAAACTTTTATCGGACGGGGTTATTGAAAGGGTTTCAGTTGATTTTGCCTCTCCGGCTTTTTTGGTACCGAAAAAGCCCACTCCAGGCAAAGCAAAAGATTTTAGATTAGTAGTCGACTACAGAAAATTAAACGAAAATTTAGAGTACAGTTATTTCCCGATTCCAACTATAGAATCTGCCTTTTTGCATTTAAGCAAGGCCCGATACTTCACAGTTATGGACTTAAATTCGGCTTACAACCAGATACCGTTGTCGCCAGAGTCCCGGAAGTTAACGGCGTTTTCCACCCCTTTTGGGTGTTTCATGTATAATCGCGTCCCTTTCGGCATTTCCTTAGCGGGAAATGTTTTTTCGCAATTGATGGAATCAATTTTCGGGGATTTAATCACGATTTCATTTTTTTTTACTTAGATGATATTTGCATCTATAGCTCTTCGTGGGATGACCATGTTAAACATATCTGTGTCATTTTAGAGCGCTTAGAAAAGGCAAATTTAACTGTCAATCCAGACAAAATTCAACTTGCGACCAAAAAAATAAATTTTCTTGGCCATACTATTCAGGAAGGGGGGATTTCGATTGACCCTGATCGCATTAACGCGGTTTTAAGCATTCCAAAACCAACCACCCCGAAGCAGGTGGCGAGTTTTCTGGGGAGCGTAAATTTTTTCGCGAGATTTATCCCCGACTTGGCGATCATTTCTCGCCCGTTGAACGCCCTAAAAAAAATCAAGTGCGATATGATCTGGACAGACCAATGCCAACATGCATGGGAGTCATTAAGAAAAAGAATCACCTCCCCTCCTGTGCTCAAGACCCCAGATTTCGGTAATCGTTTTGCCGTTTTTACGGATGGGTCATCGTTAGGGATTGCAGCCTGTTTGGCGCAGCGGGAAGATGACTCATACCGACCTATTGCATACGCTTCGAGGAAGTTAAGAGGCGCTGAAGAAAACTATAGTGCCTATGAGTTGGAAACTCTGGCAGTAGTTTTCGCCTTCGACAAATTCCACATTTACCTGGAATTTGCGGAGTTCGACCTCTTCACAGACCACAAGGCCCTGACTTCAGTGATATCCATGCAAAATAAAGGGGGACGTCATGCACGAATTGCAGCTCGAATTATGAGCTACCGCTATAAAGCGCATCACATTAAGGGTGAAAAAAATTCCATAGCGGACTATCTGTCGAGGAATCCGGTGGATGCATTCGCTGAATCAGCTGAAGCAATATGTGTCCTACAGAGGATCCCCGAAGTATTTCAGGATCTTGAAGAAGCTCAGCTGGAAGATGACTCGCTTCGACCGATTATCGACCAGCTGAAATCAAATATTCCGGTCCAAAATTATTCTTTGTCCGGAAATAAACTTTATTTCAGTATTTCCCCATCCGAAAAACGAGTAGTAGTTCCAAAATCGTTCCAACATATGGTTTTCAAGTATTATCACGCCGAGCTGATCGGCTCACATCAAGGTATCGCTAGGACGCTCCACAAAATTAGGGAAACCTTTTATTTTCCCAAAATGCGTGAGTTTGTGGCAGTAAGGGTTAGAAGATGCTTGGCATGTCAACGAGCTAAACCTGAACAAAATAAGCCCAAGGGACATCTTTCCAGTTTTACCCCCACAAGACCTGGCGAGATGTTATTTGTCGATCTAGCAGGACCCCTTCCCCTCAGCAATGGTTTTAAGTACATCTTCGTGGCGGTTGACGCGTTTACAAGTTTCAGTTTTCTGTTCCCTATCCGAAATGGCAATACGTCTTCCGTTATCACGTGCCTTCGAGAAAAAATTTTTAATTATTTTGGGTTCTGGACGACCGTCATGACTGATAATCACTCGATTTTTAAGGCAAAATCGTTGCATGATTTCCTGTTTTCCCATGGGGTGAAAAAAGAGTTCCAAATTCCTTATTACCCAAATCCGAGCAAAGCCGAGAGGTGTCTGAGAAACCTAAAGCCGGCTTTAATCGCATATTTCGGCGATAACCAGACGAAGTGGTCTGCGAACCTGCCATTCTTTCAGATGGCGTTAAATACGGCTGTCAATTCCTCCACTGGTTTCACACCAGCCGAGCTTTTCTTGGGAAGAAGATTGAATACCCCATTAAACTTGGAGTGGGATGTCCCCGTCCAAGGAATCGGCCGCACGCCACAGGAAATGTGGTCGGAAGCGTTGCAAAATATTGGCCGAGCCAAGGAAAAGTATGGCAAAATTTATAATAAGAAACATGATAATGTAAAACTAAACGTCGGTGACAAGGTCCTCGTAAAAACTCATATCTTATCCGACAAGGCGAAGAAAATTTCTGCGAAGCTGTCGTACAAATTTTCAGTGCCGCATATCGTCATCTCAAAGCTTTCCGAAGTGTCGTATGAAGTTGCAAATGAGAGCGATCCCTCAAAAATTTCTAGGGTTCATATCTCTCAAGTAAAAAAGGTCCCACAGGACGTGGGAAGTTAAATTTTGTCTAAAAGATAAAATGTCTATTTTTGTTCGATTTTAAATTTTAATGTTAATTTTTGTGACTAACAAAGTGTTTTGGCAACATATACCTATTACAAAAAAAAAAAAAAAAAAAAAAAAAAAAAAAAAAAAAAAAAAAAAAGCAGGAACCTCGCTCAACCTCAATTAATTTTTTTTTCTTTTTCCGAATTTTTTTTTCCTATAGCTTCAAAGATTTAGGTTGCTTGTCTGGCACCTCGATGGTTCGAGGATCGTCGCGCGACCGAAGAAGCTGCCAATGAAGGAACAGACGATCAATAATTTTCATCATCATTATTTTTTTTTTTTTCACTACGTCTTCTAAATTTTTAAATTTTATTTTTCAAATCACTTTTGATTTTCAAAGTCATGTCAAAAAAAAAAAAAGAAAATTTTTTTTGTTTTACCTCACAATTTTATTTTTTAGCCAGTTTTGGGCAAATAATTTAAAGGTCCCAGTTTTGGGCAAATATGTAGTTTAAACGTTCTTTGGCAACATTATGACTTCTCTATTCTCGGCCATTCTGCCCCTCTTGGGGCATAACACCTCTCGCCGTTGTTACACCCCCACTGGGTACCCGCCGCCCTAGGGGGGCGCCGTGCTGCCGCCTTCGAGAGGGGGGTGGTGTCACGGTACCCCCTGCACTGCCCACGTAACGTGGGGTAGGGTGCGGTAACGGGGCCCGCGGGGTCCCTGACCGGTTTAAGAGGGGGAGCCCCGGAGCGGGCAGGCTTGAGAGAGTTCCTGTCGAGGAAGGACGTTTTTCTGTCCGAGCATCCAAATATTTTATAAAGGTAAAAGGTGTTGCCAAGGGTGTTGGTGAAGATTTTGATCAAGTGTAAATTTATTTTATTTTTTCATTAAATTTCATAACAGAGGTATTTGTTGTTTTTTTTTTATTTATATTATTTTTCCCTAAATTGTTGTCCGGCCCATAAGTAGCTGGGCCCCAGCACGCTCAGGCGTGACAGTGAACTGCAAATTTAAGGATTTCGTTTCGCCATAATAGCGTTTTAAACAGCGAAGCTAGGCTTGCTCTTCGCTGTCCCTAGTTATGGTAAGTGTATATACCCAACGACAGAAACAGTTTTATGGCGAAACAACAAGTTCAAAGAGAGGCTTTTATGGTGAGAAGCGTTGTGGTGACTTTTTTATGTCAACTTGCATTTATAGAAAAAGTCGTTATGGTAAAACGCTTAAAGTGAAATGCATTATGCTCAAAATTTTTGAACTTTTGAGCGCTTTATGTTCAATTGCATCATGCTGACGCGCATTATGGTGAACATTATGATTTTTTTTACTGCAAGGTTTTGGCTTATGCGTAATCGCGCAAATAGAGAACGTGTATTGTTGCTATTAAAAGTTACAGAGGGAGAAAGAATGAAAAAAAACGGATATTCCACGACCGTTTCGGCGTAATACGCTCATCAGGTGGACTATTTCCTTATTTTCATTCTCCTACACTTTTACTTGACTTTCATTAGACGGTATTATGGACCCTGCGGGAAGGTGGACAAACTATCCGTTTATTCGGCACCCCCCCCCACGCCCACTACCTCCTAATTGTCACTACACCACCTCTTTTTATACCTATCAAGGAATTCTAAAGTATTTTTTTACTACAAGGTTTTGGCTTATGCGTAATCGCGCAAATAGAGAACGTGTATTATGATTTTTTATGTCGAAATGCAGATTTTTTAAGTTCAACTGCTTTAGGGAGAAATGTGTTATGTTCAACGGTGTTCTCCCACTTTGAGCACTCGCTTCTGAGGTTTTTCAGCGATTTTAAAATTCAAAGATTAATTGTTCCTAGTAACACATCAATTAGCGGATGCGGAGAAATTAGAGAGATGGAATGGAAAAAGCCACTTGAAAAGGCGGGCCGTTCAAAATTATTTTGGTTTCCCGCTGAGGTATTCCGCGCGCGGGACAATCAAACCCGGTCAAGAGATCAATACGCCACGTGACTGTTGTTTGTGATTTTTTTTCTTTATTCAAAAGGGAAGCTAGACTATTTAAAAAAAAGAGAGAGAGTAAAAAGAACGAAAGTCGACGGGAACAGTTTTTGAGTGTTAACCTCCTGCTGCGGTTTGAAGCATTGAGCCCCTCCGGCGAGCCTCTAATGACGACCCTTTCATCCCCAGCGCTCCTCCACCCATAAGCCAACAAGAGCTAAAACTTTACTCCCTTAATTACAACGCTTTGTATCTTACCTAGTGAAACTCCTCTTAAACTTTAATTAACGTCGATTTAAAACAACGGAGGGGAAAAAAAAAAATAATTTGTACAAAACATTTTTGATAAATTTTACAGGGTGCGATAGCGAAGGGGAGAGCCAGCCAAGCGATGGAATACGGAAGGAGGACGAAGGAAAAGGAAGGAAGCCGAGGAGAAGGCGGACTGCTTTCACACACGCACAGCTCGCTTATCTTGAAAGGAAGTTCAGGTGTCAAAAAATATCTTTCAGTCGCCGACAGAAGCGACGTCGCCGACGCACTAAACCTTTCAGAAACTCAAGTCAAAACTTGGTACCAAAACAGAAGGTAAGGTGCGAAGAATCTCAGCTAACGCTATCATTACACGCAATTGTCAATCTCCTCCCCCTGGGCGGTCCTTTATTTAGGGTATTCCCCACATACGGTGCATTACTGTACAGTCTGTTGTGGTATTATTTCAAAATCGACTATTTCGAATTGCAGAACGAAATGGAAGCGACAGAACCAGCTAAGGCTTGAGCAACTAAGACAGCAGGCTGTAGTGGACAAAGAGGTAGGAGGACAGCCTCCAACGAGCGACTGCTGCCCGACTTTTCAGCCTCCATGTACAGCATTTCTTTCAACAGCGGCGGCCATATTTCGAAACGTCACTTATGTCACGGGTGCCCATTATAATCTCCAAATTTTTACTAAATTACATTTAGATTCATGTTTTTGACCGTACTTTTTAATTTCTTGCATTCAAAACTTGATACAAAATTTAGTGCTTCAGGTGGTTTTTTAAGAGCGATGAATTTTTGCATCAATATAGAGTTTAGTTTACTCATAGGGAATATGTAGTAAAAAAAAATGTAAATAGAACAAATAATACAGAGATAGCTATTTATTAATTTATTATTTTCTTTTGCCACTGTGTAATAAATTATTTGTTATTTGTTTTAATTTGTTAATTTGCTTTGTCTGCACATTTATTTTAATCAAAAAATAATCTTTAAATTGTGATAATTTTCTTAAAAAATAAAGCGATTCTTTTTTTAAGTATGCGAAATTAAGTCGTTACCCGTGAGTGATTAGAGATAAAGCCGTGGGGGTGGGAGAATTCGTTACGTCAGTGGCTAACGAAGGGTGTATTTGAAAATGGGAGAAACGACGAAGGTGCGCTGAACAAACTGAATGGCTAATTTGGAGGGCGCTCGCGTTATCGTCGATCTTCGGGCATTGAAAAGCGGCGAGGATCCTTCTGAATAGGAGGCGCGACGGGCGAGAGATTAACTTGAACGGTTTTTTCATTTCATCAGGATTTTAACAGAGAACAAGAGACTCTTGATAAACAAAATAGAACGTTAATCAAACCGATGATTATCTTTTTATCCCTTCGTTTAACTACATGAAATCTATGATTAGATTAAACTCCAACTATTCTACTTACCATTAAGCTGTCAGGAATGTAACCACAAGAAGTACGACATGACGAAATGATTCTATCACATATAATGACGAACGAGCTCCATCATTGCCACCAAGAGGAGCTTTTAAAACGGGGAATGATTCATTACATCAGTGTCTAAAGAAGGATATATTGAAAATGGGAGAGAAGGGTGAAAATTAAAAACTTTGGTTAGTACTTGTGAGTTTACGAATAACCTCAACTCAAACTAGTTTGATACACGAGGGGTTGATTTTTTTCCTCTCGCAAGGAGAGCTTGTTTGAGAACACGAGAGGGTTAATTTTTTCCTCTCGCAAGGAGAGCTCGTATGATAACACAGGGGTTAATTTTTTCCTCTCGCAAGAGAGCTTGTTTGATGAGGGGGTTCATTTTTTCCTCTCGCAAGGAGAGCTCGCTTGAGAACACGAGGGTTAATTTTTTCCTCTCGCAAGGAGAGCTCGTTTGATAAGGGGTTAATTTTTCCTTCCGCAAGGAAGCTCGTTTGATAACACGAGGGGGTTAATTTTTTCCTCTCGCAAGGAGAGCTGTTTGATAACACGAGGGGTTATTTTTTTCCCTCCCAAGGAGAGCTCGTTTGATAACACGAGGGGGTTAATTTTTTTTCCTCCCGCAGGAGTGCTCGTTTGATAACAGGGGGTTTTTTTTTCCTCTCGCAAGGAGAGCTCGTTTGATAACACGAGGGGGTTAATTTTTTCCCCCGCAAGGAGAGCTCGTTTGATAACACGAGGGTTAATTTTTTTTCCCCACAAGGAGAGCTCGTTTGATAACACTGGGGTAATTTTTTCCTCCCGCAAGGAGAGCTCGTTTGATGATAACACGAGGGGGTTAATTTTTTCCTCCCGCAAGGAGAGCGTTTGATAACACGAGGGGGTAATTTTTTTCCTCCCGCAAGGGAGCTCGTTTGATAACACGAGGGGGTTAATTTTTTTCCTCCCGCAAGGAAGCTCGTTTGATAACACAAGGGGGTTAATTTTTTTCCTCCGCAAAGAGAGCGTTTGATAACACGATGGGGGCATTTTTCCTCTCGCAAGGAGAGCTCGTTTGAGAACACGAGGGGTTAATTTTTTTCCTCCCGCAAGGAGAGCTCGTTTGATAAGGGGGTAATTTTTTTCCTCCCGCAAGGGAGCTCGTTTGATAACACGAGGGGGTTAATTTTTTACCTCTCGCAAGGAGAGCTCGTTTAATAACACGAGGTGGTTAATTTTTTTCCTCCCCAAGGAGAGCTCGTTTGATAACACGAGGGGGGTAATTTTTTTCCTCCCGCAAGGAGAGCTCGTTTGATAACACTAGGGGGTTAATTTTTTCTCCCGCAAGGAGCTCGTTTGATAACACGAGAAGGTTAACACGATGGGGGCAATTTTTTCCTCCGGCAAGGAGAGCTCGTTTGATAACACGATGGGGGTAATTTTTTTCCTCCCGCAAGGAGAGCTCGTTTGATAACACGAGGGGGTTAATTTTTTTCCTCCCGCAAGGAGACGTTTGATAACACGATGGGGGTAATTTTTTCCTCCCGCAAGGAGATCTCGTTTGATAACACGATGGAGGTAATTTTTTTCCTCCCGCAAGGAGAGCTCGTTTGATAACACGAGGGGGTTAATTTTTTTCCTCCCGCAAGGAGAGCTCGTTTGATAACACGATGGGGGTAATTTTTTCCTCCCGCAAGGAGAGCCCATTTGATAACACGATGGGGTAATTTTTTCCTCCCGCAAGGAGAGCCCATTTGATAACACGGGGGTTAATTTTTTCCTTCCGCAAGGAGAGCTCGTTTGATAACACGAGGGGGTTAATTTTCTTCCTCCCGCAAGGAGAGCTCGTTTGATAACACGAGGGGGTTAATTTTTTCCTCCCGCAAGGAGAGCTCGTTTGATAACACGATGGGGGTAATTTTTCCTCCCGCAAGGAGAGCTCGTTTGATAACACGATGGGGGTAATTTTTCCTCCCGAGGAGAGCTCGTTTGATAACACGATGGGGGTTAATTTTTTTCCTCTCGCAAGGAGAGCTCGTTTGATAACACGAGGGGGTTAATTTTTTTCCTGTCGCAAGGAAAGCTCGTTTGATAACACGAGAGGGTTAATTTTTTCCCCTCTCAATGAAAGCTCGTATGGAGAGGAAAAAGAGTCATACGAACTCTCCTTGCGAGAGGAAAAAATTAACCCCCTCGTGTTATCAAACGAGCTATCTAGAACGAGGAACTAGAAACACATGAAAGCTCGCGCACGAGCGTTCTTCTGGTATCGTAAACTCACAAGTACGTTTAAGAACACCCAAAAATGTTTAAAGTTCCATTGGTAGAGGCCTTATCGCAAATTTCAATGAAAGTAAAAAGAAAAGCTTATTGAAACGTTTTAATTAATGAGATTTGATTGAGCGGAATTGGATTTCGATCGGGTCACGTGCACTTCCGAGTTTAATTGGCCGTGAAGTGGGGAAACGCGTTTTGTCTGTCCAGAAGTACAAGAACAGTAACATTTGGTGTAATCAGTGCGAGGACGAGAAGGGTGTTTGTGAAATTGAATGGAGTGGGGTGAAAAGGGAAGAGGCAATAGGCATATTAGAGGGCTATTCATATCAATGTTTCTAATAAATAGAAGGGTGCGCAAATTGGCCTCCCGCTCAATACAGGGAGACCGCATACTCTATGAATATTATTTACCTCCCGTCCCTTTTCCTTAACAAGGCTTCCTGATGGGCATTTTGTTCGGCTCAACATGGTTCCTGTTAGAAATTCATCGCCCACAATGAGAAAAAGTCCTCTCAATCAATGCGATTGAATTCTTTTCATAAACTTTCCCTCCATCAAATTGTCACCTTTCCATGTGCAGTCAAAGGCTCTCAAATTAAACGATAACGTATGAAGAAAAATAACCAGATACTTGTGAAGAAGAGGATTTAGGGTGGAAAAGGAAATTGGTATTGAAATAAGCATCGCGGTAGGTTGGGGAGGCGGTAAGGACACTTGTGTTCGGTCAATCCAAAGTTCCTTCCATCCCCTTTTCCTTCCACAACGTTCAACTCGTTAAAAAGTATAAACGAGCCATTTCCACAGATTTGTTTCAAGCGAGAACTTTCCATATTTCATGGATAAAAACAAGGGGGAAAGATTACTTTCTTGGAGAAATTTATAGATTTTAGAACCTTTTTTTACCCTCATAAATTTACTGCGATTCTTGATTTCCCCCAGTGCGACGGATTTTAGTAACGAGCCGGTGACAAAGCTATTTTCCGCCCCAGATGCTCCATTTGCTCATTTTCCTTTCTCTATCTATTTTTCCTCCCCTTTGTATGAAAGAGATAATATTGTTTCCCTGGTTAGCTTCCAATTCATGCGTATTCCTAATTGACGGATTTTTGTGCCGATCCAATTACCGGCATCCACAATTCATAATCCTATTGTAAACACTTCCAATCACTTTGTAATTAATTTTTCCCTCCTTTCATACATTTCTTCAAATATACAGGGTGTTACAACTAGAGTGGACCATCAACGGCAAAACATTTAGTCCAAAAAAAAGTACTGGTTTGAGAGCTTCCAACGAAAACTTCCTTAAGAGAAGTAACAATATAGGAGGGGAAGTATAACAGGGGACGTAAAACGGAGGGGGAAGTATATCAGAGGGGGAATACCATTTCCACAGATTCAACGAGACTTTCATGGATACTTCAAATTTATAGATTTTAGAACCTTTTTTTACCCTCATAAATTTTACTGCGATTCTTGATTTCACCCCAGTGCGACGGATTTTAGTAACGAGCCGGTGACAAAGCTATTTTCCGCCCCAGATGCTCCATTTGCTCATTTTCCTTTCTCTCTATTTTTCCTCCCCTTTTGTATGAAAGAGATAATATTGTTTCCCTGGTTAGCTTCCAATTCATGCGTATTCCTAATTGACGGATTTTTGTGCCGATCCAATTACCGGCATCCACAATTCATAATCCTATTGTAAACACTTCCAATCACTTTGTAATTAAATTTTTCCCTCCTTTCATACATTTCTTCAAATATACAGGGTGTTACAACTAGAGTGGACCATCAACGGCAAAACATTTAGTCCAAAAAAAAAAGTACTGGTTTGAAGAGCTTCCAACGAAAACTTCCTTAAGAGAAGTAACAATATAGGAGGGGAAGTATAACAGAGGGGACGTAAAACGGAGGGGGAAGTATATCAGAGGGGGAAGTATAAGGGAACGAAAGTATAACGAAGGGAGGGAAAGTATAAAGGAGGGGGAAGTTTTTTTACGAAAAATTTTCCGGGCTTATTTTTTTTTTTTTTCGAAAAATTTTGTAAGTTTTTTTTTTTTCGAAAAATTTTGTAAGTTTTTTTCCTAAAATTTTCCGGGTTTTCCTTTTTATTTTTGAAAATTTTTTAACTTCTTTTTTTCGAAAATTTTTTTAAGTGTCAAGGTAGAAATAATGGGCTCTTTCGCCTGGGATGTGCCTCTCGTAATGGGTAGAAGTATGAAATTACTCCCTACTAAAAAAAAAATAATAATTAAAAAGTGGCAATTTTTTTACACCAAAAATTTGTCAAAAAACATCAGGAGTATTTGGTGAAAATTGAACCAACGGTTCGGCTACAGCGAATTTTTTAAAATTTCAAACAGCCACATTTACGCCATTTTTCGAAATTCAAAAATCGCCCTCGTTACATTCTTCTTCACCGGCTAAAGAAATTTGGTGAAAATCGGATGAAAACTGTGTCCGTAAAGTGTTCCGAAAAAAAATGCTACGGCCGGCCGGCACCACAGACCAAGTTGAGATCGGTAATTCGACCCTCCGGGGTCTGGAAGACCCTTCCTCAAAAACCCGACGTGGAGGGTATCACAATAACTTCTTTAAGGAAGTTAAAAGTTAAATGTAAAACCCCTTATTTTTGCATGGGGACTCGACTTCATTTCGTCGCGTTTGACACCGGATGTCATTTTTCCTAGGTTTTCATGAGAGCTAAAATACGGATTAATTTCTCAGAATCAATGCATTACCTGTTGGCTAAATCGTGAACTGCGCGTTTTCTGTTGGTAATAGTGTTAATCTACCAACGGAATTCGATTCTCCACAAAATTTACCATCAGAAACAATGCCTAATGCAAAATTGATAAAAAATGACTTATCCGGTGTTAGAATTAACGCGACGATTTGAAAGTGATGACGTGATGTTCAAATCACGTTAGGGTCACCACTTTGTAGATGATATATTTCAGATGAAATAAATATGCGTTTAATTCTGATATTTGAACTGAACTATGTAAATAAATTATATGTTCTAGAGAACCGCTACAGTCTGTTTTTCTTTGGGATATCCACAAATATTACTCTGAGGGCAACACTGTGTGGAACGGAAGAAGGTTATGTTTATGTGATAACAATGTTGAACATGTGTGTGTGTTGTGTTAATCTCGACGAAAATGTTGCCTCAAAAGAAAATTATAGACAGAGAGCCCATTCGAATCCGATAGCCGATCATTGTTTCGACTACCCGACAAGTCCTGATGAAATCGACTGGTCTACGTTGTTCGAGAATAAAGGCGATGTCTCGTTCGCTGATATCGGTTGCGGCTACGGTGGACTCCTTGTCACCTCTCGCCGATGTTCCCCGACAGAAACATCCTCGGAATCGAAATCCGTGTAAAGTTTCCGACTACGTAATGGACCGGATCAAAGCCCTTCGCCAAAGGAATCCGGAGCAATACGGAAACATCGGCTGCATACGATCCAACGCCATGAAGTACCTCGTCAACTACTTTAAAAGGGACAACTCGAAAAAATTTTCTTTCTATATCCAGACCCACATTTTAAAAAGTCAAAACACAAATGGAGAATCGTAAGTCCGACTCTTCTCGCCGAATACGCTTACGTCTTAGCCGAAGGTGGATTCGTCTATACGGTCACCGACGTACAAGATCTTCACGACTGGATGGTCAAACACTTCGAAGACCACCCACTTTTCGAAAGAGTCACCGAAGAAGATCTTAAGTCAGATCCCGTCGTTTCTGCTCTTCTCGACAGCACTGAAGAAGGACAAAAAGTTACCAGAAATAACGGGCAGAAATTTTTAGCTGTTTTTAGAAAAATTAAAGATCCATATTTGTCTTAATAATTATTAAAGAATTTTCTTATACCTTGTCACGCCTCATTTAAAAACTACCAAAGGAACCGAAAATGCAGGAGAAATAGGATTTCTCTGCCTAACATTTGAGAAAAACTACCGTAAAAATGGGGTTTCTGTGTAAAAAAGCCAAAAGCACCTAAAAATTTGTATAAATGGGGGAATTATGGACAACGGATAAATCATAATATAAAAATACTAACATGGGGGAAATATTTTGGAGACAAAAGCGTTGTAACGCTTTTTATTTAGCAAGCTTTCAGCCAGAGATGGGCAAAATCTTAATCATGATTATGATTAAGATTTTAAATCATAGGAATATTTTTCTGTGATTAAGATTTTAAATCATAGGAATATTTTTCTGTGATTAAGAATTAGATTAAATTCGTATTCACGAGTATGATTAGAAAAAATCCTAATCACAGAAATGATAAGAATCTACTTTTAATCACAGAAATCTGTGATTAATCACCGGAACGTTGTGATTAATTACAGGAATCTGTAACTAATCATAGGAAAATAATGATTAATCATTGGAATCTGGGATTAATTAAGGGAAAAGCTTGATCAATCATTAGTAAATTGTGTAATCACAGAAATCTGTGAATATTGTCACCTCTGATCACAATTTACTCTCAAAAACTAAAAATCCATCAATCTCTAAAACTCCAAAATTTTAATCATTATTTATAATCATTGAAATCAAAATTTTTGTTAAATACATAACAAAAATTTTGATTTGTCAATGATATAAATAATAATTAAAATTTTGGAGTTTTAGAGATTGATGGATTTTTAGTTTTTAGTTGAGAGTAAATTGTGATCAGAGGTGACAATATTCACAGATTCCTGTGATTACACAATTTACTAATGATTGATCAAGCTTTTCCCTTAATTAATCCCAGATTCCAATGATTAATAAATATTTTCCTATGATTAATCACAGATTCCTGTAATTAATCACAACGTTCCGGTGATTAATCACAGCTTTCTGGGATTAATCACAGATTTTCTGTGATTAAAAGTTGATTCTTAATCATCTCTGTTATTAGAATTTTATTCTTAATCATCTCGTGAGTGTGATTTTATTTTAATCATACTCGTGAGTGTGATTTCATTCTTAATCATACTCGTGAGTGTGATTTTAATCTTATTCTTAATCACAGAAAAATATTCCTATGATTTAAAATCGTAATCATATTCATGATTAAAATTTTGCCCACCTCTGCTTTCAGCGGACCGCGGAAGCGCGTTTAAAAGTAGACCTTCAGTCTAGATTTTGAAAAAACCTGCGTTTCGGCGGGAAAAAACGAGTTGCGCAGGTTACATATCGTTATCAGTTATCCACTTATCATTTATCTTATAGATTTTGGCGCCAGGTTATAACAAGCTGCAAAAAGTAAACAATGGGTAATATTTTCATCTCTGGGCTCCTAATTTTCGGTGTTGGCTGATATTGAAGTTGTTTAAATCAAAATTCGCAACGATGGTGTTTTACGAACTTCTTCAGTCAATTTGGATCGGCTTTCCAGATAACTTGGATGATTTTTCACGTTTCTACCCTGAAGAAGTACGCCCTTACTTGAGAAAACTTTCTGAAATCTCAAAGCAGTATTTAGAAATCGAACGTTTCCTTGACCGAGACGTACGCCTCCAGCCGCAGACATCTTCCCACTTCATGTCCGCCTTTTGCTTAGGAATACAAGAAGTACTGAGCGAGTTTGACAGCGTTTTGTGCGAAATCGAAAACTTCATCGTCAACGAACCTGATTTTTCTCCACTCACAATCGTCCTTATGTTAAAACCAGTGACAAGGCTTCTTCCCTCCATTATTGAAGGTATTCAAGAAATCAAAACTCGTGACATCAAGGGATGCCTTTTGATCGATTTATGCCATAAATTTCACAACTGTGGGCCTCCCGAGGTTAAAAAAGCATATCATCATATTCTTAAGCATTGTACACAAGCTTCATACTTCATACTAAATATTGGATTATAAATGGTCAACTTTTAGATTCAGGATCTGAATATTTTATAAAACAAAATCAAGAAGAGAATTCTAATTCATCGTTTGCTACCACAGTCAGATCTGAATCGTTTAAAAGTGTTTATTCTATTGAAGTGAGCCGATTGCCAACCTTTATGGCATATTCGATCGCATCAAAGTTCCTTTTTATTGGAGAGACGTTAATTTTATGCCGAAAAGACACTCCAGAAGAAAATATCGAAAAGATCAATTCACTTCTTAAAAGTTCAGGTCTTGATGAAACTTCGCTGTCGAATGAACTCGACAAAATAGCAGATCTTGACCTCATGACAAGCTTCGACTTCCATAATATGCATGGCATCTGGTCCCGCGTTGATAAGTTCGTTCGGCAGCTTGTCGACGAAATTGGAAACCTCAAAACAAACTTAAACAACATCAAAGACATTTATCTTCTCGGCCGTGGCGAGTTATTCCAGGAGTTTTTAGTCGACAGCGATCACATCATGGATAAAAAACCAACAAAAATGCTTTTGGGGAATTTAAAAGTCAAATTTAACAACTCATTTTACTCCGTATACGGTTCTGATAACTCTGAATTTTTTGAGTCTATAAATATTCATTTTCCAAATAGATTTTCAAGTGATAAGACTGTCATAGATCTTTAGAGTCGATATGAAGCTAAATTGGCCTTTGTCGCTTAATTTATTTACTCCTACTGTTATGGAAGGATTTAATCGTCTATTTAAGTTTTTGCTTAAATTGAAACGTGCTCAGTTGGATATACTGCAAGTATGGACAATAACAAAAGTGAGTAAAGAATCAGAGTTGTATTCAAAAGCGATGGTGCTAAGGAACAACCTTGTTTCACTTATTGGAAATTTGCAAAACTACTGCTATTTCAATGTTATCGCCAAAGAATTTAACTTGTTGATTCAATCGTTAGAGTCAGATTCTTATTTCGCTGTTCAGACATCACTAGCGAAATTCCAGGAGAACCTTTTTCAGCAGTTGTTTCTGTACAATTTCGACCTTGAGCCTGAAACGTTCAACGAGACCACTTTGGATCCCAAGTTCAACAAAAAAGTGTACAGATTTTTCAACATTCTATTCAAAATTTGCCGTAGCTATTCTAGCCTAGCTAAAAATGGAGAATTGAATGAAAGCCATGAGCAAATCGCGTTGCTTAGTAATCAACTTGATCAGTCCATCAAGGCTTTGGTCAAAATGGTTTCTGCAGCAGACAACACTTCTTACATCCGCAATTTGATGATATGCATCGACTATAATGGATTTTTTACTTCCAACTTAAATAAGTAACAAATTTAAAATATGTATATTAACTTTATATAAAATAAAAAAAAGGTGCGTTAACTATCAATATTATAAACTCCCCTATAACCACCAGTCTTTTGAACTAAAATGATTTCCTTGATAACCATTTTATGCGTGACGGCTTTACACATGTCGTAGACAGTGAGAGCAGCAACAGCAACAGCAGTCAATGCTTCCATTTCAACACCAGTTTTTCCATTACATTTGACTTGAGATGATATCTCAACATGGTCACCTTTAAGCTCGGCAGTTACATTGACATGATTTAATGATATGTCATGGCATAGCGGAATCATTTCTGAAGTCTTTTTGCTCCCATTATTCCTGCTATTTGAGCAATGGTGAGTACGTCGCCTTTTTTAAGCTGGTTTCTTGAATAAGCGCTGCGACTTCTTCGCCGACATAGATCACACCGCGAGCTGAAGCTGTCCTTTCAGAAGGTATTTTATGGCCGACATCAACCATCGATGCTTTCCCATCATCTCCTACATGCGTCAGTGAACTCATCATTCGCCTCGCTTCCATCATACTGCTTCTGTTCTTAATAATCCAAATATTCTTGCATCTAACTTTTTCTCATTTTCTAAATCTGTAACAAAAATTTGTTTTTGAATTTGAAAAACAAGGGAATTGTGTAAAATGAAAATGAGATGGATACAGCGAAAGAATACCAAAACCACAGGCAAAGTTGAGATCGGTATAGATCCATAATCGATTTGACCTTACGGAGTCTGGAAGACCTTCCCCAAAAACCCGACTTCTTAATCCTTTCGAGACCTCGTCTGACGCTGGATTCTCTGCGCTATTGGCGCAGCACTTCTCCCCGACCGCTCCCAGCGCCCAGCAAAGCACAGAAAGCGACGAGTGATAAGATCATCAGAGAGGCCCCGCTGGGCAACTAAAGTCGCCTGCAGTCTCCAAGCGAATTTCGCAAATGGCAACTATAGTCGCCTGCGGTCTCGAAAGGGTTAAGGATATGTCCCACCACTAGGTGACCAAATGTCCATTGCAAAGCAGGAAGCAGTGAAATAACTACTAAGAGGTAATAGGAAAGGTCCAGAAACTGCGTTTCCTAGCTTTACTTTTTAAATTAAAAGTAGGTATCTACTATCTTTAGAAGATGGTGAGGATAGGCCCTTACCCATAACATCCCACAAAGCAGTGTTGGGTCGTAATTGCGATTACGATTGTAATCGCATTTTTTTTCTGCGATTACCATTATAATCGTATTTTTTTCTGCGATTACAGTCGTAATCGTATTTTTTTCTGCGATTACAGTCGTATCATATTTTTTTCTGCAATTACAGTCGTAATCGTATTTTTTCTGCGATTACGGGCGTAATCGTATTTTGTTAGTGTTTACCGCTCGTATATGACATTTTTACTGAGATTACCTGATGTCATATACGAGCCGTAAACGCTAACGAAAATACAATTATGCCCGTAATCGCATTTTTTTCCAGCGATCGCTGGATTACGCGGATTACGGTTGTAATCATTAAAAAAATGCGATTACAATCGTAATCGCAGAAAAAAATACGAATACGATTGTAATCGTAATCGGAATTACAATTATAATAATAATTAAGAAACTTGCGATTACGCCAAACACTGCCACAAAGTACAATACACCGGGACCTAACCTATATAAAAATGAAAGGTTAGAAAATGAATGTTAGTTATTCTTCATATCCATTTTTAAACAAATCTACCTAAATTGATATTTTGGAACACTGTCACCCACCAATCAAAATCATTGGACGGTTTGGCATATGCGCTAAATTGAGCATACCTGAAAAATAAGGTAAAACAAGAGTAGAAATACTGTTAACTTTTTACCTGCATGTTGTTTCTTTTTTCTTTTTACCGCTGCACCAATCATGGCTAAAAGATCGTCTTGACTGCATCCACTTCTTAAAGCATCTCTGAGTGAAATTTCTGTATTTCCAAATAAGCATACTTTTAAACTGCCATCGGCCATCAATCTTAAGCGATTGCAAGTCCCACAAAAATGGTTTGTCATGGAGGTAATAAAGCCAAGTTTTCCTTTATATCCAGGAACATGAAATGCCTGAAGATTTCAATTATAAATCAAAACGTTCAATGTCTATTACCTTAGATGTGTCATTAGGATTATTAGGTAAGGGTTTGAAATCTGGATGTTTTTCTAAAATAATTTTTTTCATGGTGTCAAACGGGACCATTTTTTCAGTATCCCATTTGTTACCGGTGAAAGGCATATATTCGATGAAACGGACATCGACAGGTCTTTCTTTGGTGAAGTCGACAAAATCAAGAATTTCGTCGTCGTTGAATCCTTTCATTGCGACAACGTTCACTTTGACGGCTTCAAACCCGAGCTGAACGGCCAAATCGATACCGGCGATAACCCTTTGCCATCCTTTCCGTCTGGTCACCGTTTCAAACTTTTCAGCCTTAAGTGTATCCAAACTAATATTTACAATATCCAAGCCAGAATTCTGCAAAGCGACAAGCTGACGGGTCAATGCTATCCCATTTGTCGTTATCGCCACTTTTTCAGACCTTGGATACTTTTCAACGAACCTAAATAACAATAAGACACATTTGGGGTATTCATATTATACAGGGTGTCCCAAGTGGACCAGCATCTTTACAGCAAAGCATTTAGTTATTTTTGGACAATTGAAAAAATGACCTAACTAGAAGTTCCTTAAGATTGAGCGTAGAATCGATTAAGAGCATAAAAATAGGGTTCCCAAGTAAAATGAGAAAGTTAGCACCTCTTTGTGCCACCCTGTATACCAGGTAGAGTACCAGCATTCGACTGGCATACTGGAGTACCAGCATTCGACTGGCATACTGGAGTACCAGCATTCGACTGGCATAGTGGAGTACCAGTATTCGACTGGCATAGTGGAGTACCAGTATTCGACTGGCATAGTGGAGTACCATCGTTCCACTGGCATGGAGTACCAGCATTCGACTGGCATACTGGAGTACCAGCATTCGACTGGCATACTGGAGTATCAGCATTCGACTGGCATACTGGAGTACCAGCATTCGACTGGCATACTGGAGTACCAGCATTCGACTGGCATAGTGGAGTACCAGCATTCGACTGGCATAGTGGAGTACCAGCATTCGACTGGCATAGTGGAGTACCAGCATTCGACTGGCATAGTGGAGTACCAGCATTCGACTGGCATAGTGGAGTACCAGTATTCGACTGGCATACGGAGTACCAGCATTCGACTGGCATACGGAGTACCAGCATTCGACTGGCATACGGAGTACCAGCATTCGACTGGCATGGAGTACCAGCATTCGACTGGCATGGAGTACCAGCATTCGACTGGCACGGAGTACCAGCATTCGACTGGCATAGTGGAGTACCAGCATTCGACTGGCATAGTGGAGTACCAGCATTCGACTGGCATAGTGGAGTACCAGCATTCGACTGGCATACTGGAGTACCAGCATTCGACTGGCATAGTGGAGTACCAGCATTCGACTGGCATAGTGGAGTACCAGCATTCGACTGGCATAGTGGAGTACCATCGTTCACTGGCATACGGGAGTACCAGCATTCGACTGGCTACTGGAGTACCAGCATTCGACTGGCATAGTGGAGTTACCAGCATTCGACTGGCATAGTGGAGTACCAGCATTCGCTGGCATACTGGAGTATCAGCATTCGACTGGCATACTGGAGTACCAGCATTCGACTGGCATACTGGAGTACCAGCATTCGACTGGCCAACAAGAGCGCCAGCATTCCACTGGCGTACCAAAATCTACCAAATGGAGTCGATTCTTTGTTCAAAAATAAGGGGGTTTACATTTAACTTTTTTTTCAAGGATTTGCTTTGCCGTAAAGTGTACCAGCATTCGACTGGCATGCCGGAGTACCAGCATTCGACTGGCATAGTGGAGTACCAGCATTCGACTGGCATACTGGAGTACCAGCATTCGACTGGCATACTGGAGTACCAGCATTCGACTGGCATACTAGAGTACAGCATTCGACTGGCATACTAGAGTACCAGCATTCGACTGGCATACTGGAGTACCAGCTTTCGACTGGCATACTGGATTACCAGCATTCGGCTGGCATACTGGAGTACCAGCATTCGACTGGCCAACAAGAGCGCCAGCATTCCACTGGCGTACCAAAATCTACCAAATGGAGTCGATTCCTTGTTCAAAAATAAGGGGGTTTACATTTAACTTTTTTTTTTTTTTTTTTCAAGGATTTGCTTAGCCGTAAAATATACCAGCATTCGACTTGCATGGCAGAGTACCAGCATTCGACTGGTAGGCCGGAGTACCAACATTCGACTGGCATGCCGGAGTACCAGCATTCGACTGGCATCCTGGGGTACCAGCATTCGACTGGCATCCTGGAGTACCAGCATTCGACTGGCTAACTAGAGTGCCAGCATTCCACTGGCATACCAAAATCTACCAAATGGAGTCGATTCCTTGTCCAAAAATAAGGGGGGTTTACAGTTAACTGTTTTTAAGGATTTGCTTTGCCGTAAAGTTGCTGGTCTAGTTGGGACACCCTGTAAATCTTAAACTTTAATAAACAGCATTTGATTACACCCAAATCCATTAAAAAAATAACTTTTCATACTTATAATATAATTCAAGTCTTTGTGAACAGTTGGCTCCCCTCCTGTCAGTCGTATTTTATCGACACCTTGTTTCACAAACAGTTCAGCAAGCTGAAGGATCTCATCGGTCGTTAACAGCTTCGATTTTTTCGTCAAATTGACCCCTTCTTCAGGCATACAGTATTTACCTAAAATACAAAATAAAGGACCTACAAGCACAAAAGCAAACTTACATCTTAAATTACATCTTTCTGTCAACGATATTCGTAAATAAGTATGTTGTCGACCAAAAGTATCAGTCAGATAATCTGCAGCAACGCTTCTTTTGTTTTTGCTATCTATAAAACAAAGATAAATAAATGAATAACAAATTCGAACCTTACATTTGAGAACGCTCTTCCAGTTATCCCTTGAATGCGTTCAAATTCAAAAACTTCTTCATGTTATTCATTTGAAAAGATCAACATCGCGAATGGTCATCGAAAATAAAATGACGAGAAAACCGGTTACGCAATCGCTCAAAATAATAGAAATTCAACTTTCCAGAATGGAAGGTCACAACCATTTATCAAAATTGTACTTCCTTATAATTAGGATTCATTCTCTTTCTAATTATAAATTTTTTAAATAAGCTAGAATTATATCTGGCTTATTAAATAATTGTACAACAACTTAAATAAAGTATTACATTCTTTATTTATTTACGTTTTAATTAAATGATAAGAGATTAGAGAGCAACTGTCGGAACTGTCCTCTAGTAACAACAATGTTACCTTCATTTACGTTATTTATATTTCGCAAAACTTTATAAAAGATATTGTATTTTTGTATTTATTTAAATTAGTTTTTTAGTTTATAGTGTTCAATTTATAATAAAGTGTCTTGAGTTATCAGGCTTTTCTGTCAGACTTGTTTTTATGAAAATTTTTTTCTTTAAATTATGCTATAATCCTAAACCTTTTCTTATCTTTTGAGTAGTATGAACTTAGATTCGTTTTGTGAACAAACGTTCCTATTTCATCGTACTCTTGTCAGTTTCTGGGGTTTTCTTCTTTTTTAAGAATCTTTCAGTTTGACTAATTTTATTTTATTTTAGGAAAGAAGAGGAAAAATGTTGAGAATACATCAAAATTGGGTCAAGCCCAAAGAAAAGGGACGTATCTTTGGTGTTGCCCAAAACTGTGCCGCCTAAAAACTCATCGGTGTCAGCTCAGTCGCCAAAAAGTCGATTTTGCTTCAAAAGACAGACAAAGAAGTCCGAAAAAAGTCGAAAATCCGTCAGTGCTCAAGAAAACAATTTTGAAAGAAACTGCTGAAGATAATTTTGTCATACTTGGAAAGAAAGAGAAGAAAAACTTTGAGAAATCGATGCTGTCGTTTTTATCAACGACCAGAGAAACGGAAAAACCCAGCGTCAAAAGTTCAGTTCAAAGTGGTGGAAATGTTGTTTGTCGAAACAAAAAAAAAATGTCACGTCGACCAAAACGTTATTGTCTTCGATGATTCCAACATTCGAAAATGAACTTAACACTTAGTTCCATAAAATCTCCGCAGGAAAAATCCCCAAAATTAAAAACGGAGAAAGAACTTAAATCTTCTTTGGCTCCGTTCCTCAAGGTCAAAGACAAAAAAAAGAACCTTCTATCCCAAATTATGTCCAGCGAAAAAAAAACTGATTCTAACTTCATCAATCTTGCCAGCGGAATTCACGGGAAAGACTTGAAATTAAATGTATAGTCAATCAAAGTGGCGATGACGTTTATGTCGACAAAGAAGGGTTTATCTTCAAAATAGTTCTACAAATGTTTCAAAGTAAGTTTGTAAGCTTTTTGATGCAGTCTTAATTTTTTTTTTAAGGAGCCTCAAATGTTTAATGTCTTCTGAAGGCTGCTCAGCCAAAGCGATGCTGTATGACAAGGACAAAGGATACATCTACTTAAAAGAGTCCCACAATCACGAAACAGATTTTTCAGAGGTCAGGCCCCATTTTCTCCACTGCCTTTAGAATTTTTAGTACAAAAATCATTCTCTGTCAAAAGCTGACACTATAGCTTTGTCAAAAAAATGGAGGGAAACTCCTGAATATCTTGTAAAAATGGGGTTTATTTAGGGAAAAAAAATCTTGTTTTTTTTAACTTCCTTAAGGGGATATGAGGGTTTTAAGTTGGTTGCTTTGTACATTTCGTTGTGAGCAACGGTTTTCGGTTTTCCCTTCTATCTTGGAAACCGTCGCTCAAAACGAAAAACCTAAGTAAAAGTTGTAGCTACAAAAATTTACATAAAATATCTTATTGGTTTTTTCCGTCAGAGCAATATTTTAGGAGATATGAAGGTTTTAATTTTCAGACAGGCTCTGTAGGATTATTAGTTTTAACCTCATAACTTTTATTACGCAAATAATGAATAAAGAAATTTTTGTAGGAAATCTTTGTACCTACAACTTACTTAGGACATTTTTCCGTTTTGAGCCACGTTTCCGAGAGAAGGGAAAAACCGAAAACCGTTGCTCACAACGAAAAATTTGCAAAGCAACTCACTTAAGAACCCTCATATCTCCTTAAGGGCTCTGACAAAAAAACCAATAAGATCTTTTTTGTAGGAAATTTCCAGCTACGACTTTTACTTAGGAGTTTTTTCGTTTTGAGCGACGGTTTCCGATAAAAGGGAAAACCGAAAACCGTTGTTAACAACGAAAAATTTGCAAAGCAAAACTTAAATACTTCCATATCTCCTAAAGTATTGCTCTGACGGAAAAAAAATAAGTTATTTATGTAAATTTCACTACCTACAACTTTTACTTATGACATTTTTTCGTTTGAGCGACGGTTTCCGAGATAAAGGGAAAACCGAAAACCGTTGTTAACAACGAAAATTTGCAAAGCAACTCACTTAAAAAACCACCTCCTTAAAGAAGTTATTTTTCTTCAGTATCTTTAATAATTTTGTTCTCTTTTTTCCAGACTTTTTAATTTATCATCGATTCTTGGAAGTTTACTATAATAGTCATAAAAACTGTAAATACTCTTCAATTATGTAAGTTTTAGTTGTAATTTTGTTAGTTTGTACATTAAATTTTTATGTATTTTGACTTCTTTATTCCTCTTATTTTATGAAGAGATTTTAGTTGCAAAAGTACGTCATGGTTTAGTGACTGTTGCTGGGGGGGGGGGGGAGGGGGGGGGGGGCGTTGCTAACAACAGTCCAAAATGGCTTTGCCTCTTTATATTCAATTAAAGCAGAAAATTCTCCCTGGACGAGTAACTATTGGGAAATATGATGGTTCGCATTCTTGTATCACCGCAGCAACAACTGGCGACAAGGCAAAATTAATTTAAGGTTTTACTTAATGAAAAAAATTAGGTTTTAGTTCACAGTCCACATTTGAAGAACAGAATCTCGATTTTGAATATAAACCAGTCTATAACTTCAATCTGCGCAGGAAAGCTTAATCCAAATGAAGATAAGGAGATTCTTCTTGTCGGGACAAAGAGCACCATTTTGGGTTATCATGTTGAAAATAATACTGATCTCTTCTACAAAGAAGTTCCTGATGGAGCGAATGCGATTGCGATCGGAAAAATCGGTGATTCTATCACTCCATTGGCTATCGTTGGCGGAAACTGTCTATACAAGGTTTCGATTTTGAAGGGAATGATCCATACTGGACTGTCACCGGTGATAATGTTCGATCTTGACCATTTTGGATATTGATAATGATGGACAAAATGAGGTAGGGTTGAGGTAGTTTAAAATTTTCTATTTTTATTAGTTGATTGTTGGTTCGGATGATTTTGACCTGAGAGTCTTCAAAGATGATGCTTTAGTAAATGAAGTGACTGAAACCGAAGCAGTCACATCGCTTGTTACTCTGCGAGATAATAAATTCGCATATTCACTCGCTAATGGTACTGTGGGAGTTTACGACCGTCTTAATCGCACATGGAGGGTCAAGTATGATAAATACAGATTAAATATTGAGAAGAAAAAATAAAAGTTGGCCCTAGAGGATTTGAACCTGCGACCTTTGGGTTTCTAGCCCAAGGCTCTACCAACTGAGCTGTTCAAGCTGTATATTATCTCTCAGCCTGCGGCCCAAATAGAAATAGAGGCCAACAGCCCAAATAGCACCAAAATACAGGCCTGCAGCCAAAATAGAGGCCTGCAGCCCAAATAGCAAAACAAGGCCTACAGCCAAAATAGAGGCCTGCAGCCCAAACAGCACCAAAATAGAGGCCTCAGCCCAAATAGTACCAAAATAGATGCCTGAATCCCCAAATAGCACCAAAATAGAGGCCTGCAGCCCAAATAGCACCAAAATAGAGGACTGCATCCCCAAATAGCCCAAAAATACTGCAGCCCAATAGCACCAAAATAGTACTGTGCCCAAATAGCACCAAAAATAACCTGCAGCCCAAATGCACCAAAATACGTGACTGCGGCCCAAATAGCACAAAAATAGAGGCCAGCAGCCCAAATAGCACCAAAATAGGCCTACAGCAAAAAGAGGCCTGCAGCCTAAAGCACCAAAATAGAGGTCTCAGCCCAAAGTACCAAATAGAGCCTGCATCCCCAATAGCACCAAAATAGAGGCCTGCCCCCCCAAATAGCACCAAATAGAGACCTGCATCCCCAAATAGCACCAAAAATAGTACCTGCAGCCCAGATAGCACCAAAATACGTACCTGCCAATAGCACCAAAAGCCTGCAGCCCAAATAGCACCAAAATAAGATGCAGCCCAATAGCACCAAAAATACGTACCTGCAGCCCAAATAGCACCAAAATACGGATGCGCCCAAATAGCACCATAAATACGTGGACTGCGGCCCAAATAGCACCAAAATAGAGGCCTGCAGCCAAATAAGCACCAAAATAGAGGCCTGCAGCCCAAATAAGCTCCAAAATTGAGGCCTGCAGCCCAAATAGCACCAAAATAGAGGCCTGCAACAGCTCAGTTGATAGAGCTCTAGAAACCCAAAGGTCTTAGGTTCAAATCCCACTAGGGGCCAAACTTTTATTAGTCTTTTCTTCTTCCTACTTTGCTCAGACGTACAATAAATTGGTGACCAATAAAAATTAACTGAAACATTTTTTTAAGTCAAAAAATGCTCCTGTTTGTTTGGCAAGTTACGATATTGACGGTGATGGTGTTCCCGAGTTAATAACTGGATGGTCAAACGGTAAAGTTGACGCAAGGAATATTAAAACTGGCGATGTAGTTTTTCATGATTATCTCCCCCACGGAGTCGCCGGAATTGTCGGCGACTACACTTTATGCGGAAAGCCACAGTAATCGTCTGCTCAACTCAGGAGAAGGTAAAAATTTAAAAATTGCATTTTTTTAAAAATTATTATGAAAATAGTCCGTGGATATGATTCGTCAAGTATCACTAAAGATACGGTACAGCATGGAGATATCATTCGTGATCTTTCACCCAAAAACAACTTCTTTTAGCCGAGCTTAAAAATTACCCTGCACCCAACTGGAATTGGAATCCCAGTAAGCCATATTATCTGATTTTACTACATATAATTTTAGGCGAATACAAGACTTTTGACTGAAATCGGAGTCAGCTCTGGATCAAAACTTCAAACCGGTAACAACTTTTGAAAAAAACTAATAATATATTTAAATTTAGGGAGGACATGTGTTGTTTCATTATCGACAAACAATTTGACAATTATTCGCTCAGCGACTGTTTTCGCCGAGGGAATCTTCGATGGAGAAATCTTCGTGATGCATCCAACAATTGAAAATGTTACAACAAATTGATATCCCACTATCCCTCCTAAAGATACACCACTTGACATTCACATTAAAGTAAGTGCGAAAAAAGTAGCCAATTTTAATTTTTTTTAGGCTTTTGTTGGTACCAGTGCTGATCTTAGCCAGTTTCATGTTTTTGAAGTGACTCGTCAGCTACCACGTTTTTCAATGTATGATACAGCTCCACCGTCAAAGACAATCCCTGATAGCTACGTGACGTTTAGACTAAATGAAAGAGCAGCCCGAGTAAGAATTTTTTATGACCCATAATTTATTTGTTAGTTGGAAGCTGGCAAA
>JACGAQ010002898.1:0-35408 GCA_014119065.1 Orius insidiosus | reverse complement strand
TTTTACAAGCATGAAGTTTAAAAGAATTGAACCCGACAGCGGCAATGACATGACCTTCTTTTCGACTATCACACCCGCAGTGCGGAAAAACGACTTCTCCATACCTGGCAACTCTCTGACCAGATTGAGATACTAAAAACCACATTATTTAAATTAAAACGTAGTAGTTTAAACTTTACCTCATGTTTCCTTGAAGCGTCTTGTAAAGCTTTCAACTGATACAATCGATCGCTGGGAAGAATATGACCTCGATCTACAGCATCCACAGATAACCAGAATAAATAAAGAAGGGCCAAATCATCGTTGGATAATGTAAGCTCTGTTGAAGGACAGAAAAGCCACCTTCGTACATAAACAAGTTGAACTAGCAGTACTATAATTCTGAATATACTATGAGGATATTCATTAGGTTGAAGTTTCCTTTCTAAAAAAAAATGTTTAAAAATGTAAAAAATAAAATAAAAAGGACGTACCAAAATTGTACTCGACAATTTCAAAAAGATAAAAATATTTCGATGCATTATTTGATATGTCTAGACGATCGACGACGGCGTAATAGACGTCGTTTGCGGTCGAATTTTTTTTAAACGGTTACAGTCATTATCTCTCTGTCAGGCAACAAAATTTTCAAATCGACCGGCGAAATGTTCCCTTGTTGGTCTCTGTGTCGGTTAAAAAAACTGATGCATTATGTCGCTCTCAGCGATGACCCGAACTGCGCAGACTTTCTCTAAATACAATTCCAAACCTCGTCTCCGTTGGTCAACCTGTTGACCGCTCAAAACTGAAAACAAGAAATTACAAAGGAAACAAAAGGATGGCTGGACTTACGCAAAAGGCCATTTTCCTGGAAGTTTAGGAAAATTGAAGCCGACGAATTCTTTTTTTAAAGTGCTATGTAGGTTTGAGAATTCCCTGTATCGTCTTGAACACAAATGCCTCCCGGCCATGTATATTAAAAACCTAAAACATTTTATAATCATCAAATTCTGACCAAAACCCAATAATACATACAGCAAATCTTTCACCATCTTTCCATTTGATGGTAATCTGGTATGGAAATAGGAAGGGACCGCTTTTCACTATAATCGATGTAATTATAACTAGTTTGGTCTTCGCTTGGTTCCAGTCTTTCCGCCTCCTAAGAAAACATAATTTTTAACACATTTTCTTTTATTTTTAATAAATACCTGAGGTGTCACAGAAATAACAGTTAAAGATAAAATATCCCCGCCAGATTTGATCAAATCAACCACTTGCTTATGAGTCGCTCCTTCAACGTTGACATTGTTTCTAAAAAAAAATTGATAAATTTTTTCAAATTAATTATATAAAAACAAAAAGGTATCATTATATTTAACGAGGGTGATAAGGGTGGGATGATATTCAAATCGATAACGGGCATTATCAAATCGCAATTCTAAAGTTTCCATCTTGAAAATAACATCACCAAATAGGTAATTTTGTCAATTTTTTTATTGTTTATGAAAAATTAAAAAAACATAAATTGCAATTTTAAGAACAAAAAATTTTTTAATTTTATAACAATCCATAAAAAAAATAACAATAAACAAATTATTGTATTTTACATTCTAAACATTTTGCCCTTGAATTATTATTTTTGGTATTTTCTAAATGCCACTTAAAAAGTGGTCATTTTAACGCTGTAGCCCTGCCGGACAAATGAGTTTTCTTCCGCTTTAATGCTCTAGTCCAGTCATGAACAATCTTCTTCACTTTAATGCTGTAGCCCTACTGGACAAGTGAAGCTTTTTCCACTTTTATGCTGAAGCCCTATGATACAATATCTTCTCCACAATGCTGTATCATTACTAGAAATTAAAAAATATTTTTCCACTTTTGAACTGAAGCCCTGCCAGAAAAACTAAGAAGCATTTTCCAATTTAATGCTGTAGCCATGTCAGAAAATGAAGAATCTTCTTCGACTGATTTATGATGAAGCCATACCAGACAAGTGAAGAATTTTTCCACTTTTATGCTGCAGCCCTGTTGTACTAATAGGATATCTTCTCCCACTTTATGCTGGCCCTGATAGAAAAACACTGTAGGCCTGTATAATAGAAGAAACGTCTTCCACTTTTATGCTATAGCCCTGTCAGACAAAGAATCTTCTTTGGTTTCAAATACAACTTATTGTCCAATCCAATCATTAATAGGAAGTTTGGATTAGGAAGTCGTTTAAAAGAATAATTACCGAAGAGTTTAGTCTAATTTGAAGAAATTTTGGTCAACAAGAAACTAAATTCTGGCCAAAATTGAATTTTGGTCTTTTGTCAGGAATGAGCAAAAGACTTATGTACCTATTGATTAAACGGATTACACTAAAGATAGTTTTTCAATGACATTAAAATAGGTACTTACACTTCTAGTATTCTGTCCTTTTCTGATTCCAGCTTTTTCAGCAGCTCCACCTTCGAGGACGGCGCTAACGTGTTGCAAGGGGGCGTAAAGTTCGCCGTTGATGCTCCTCAATTGTCCACCTTCGCTCACCTGCCCGCGGACGTTAAAGCCGAATCCAGTCTCCGTCTTGTAAATTTTGACGACCCTCGGACCCATCGCGGAGCCTCGGAAGTTCGACCTCCCAGTCCGTTCGACATCCGTCATTATTCAAGCATCGAAGGGTTCCGTCGGAAGAAAAGGAGGAAAATGTCGACGAAACGCAACTTTTTGAGGAGGAAGGAAAAGGTGAAAATCCCGACGGAAACAAACGTCGGAGAAACTTCAAATACAATAAAAAAAAACTAGTAATCTTGAAAGGGCCGACGAACTGGTCTGGGGGGGTTGATAAAAAAAAATAACTCGACAGTCGACCTTCACCGTACTCTCGCTAGGGACACCGACTACTTTCTGCCTCAAACTATAACAACTTACATTATTACGTCACAATTCTTTTGTTAAGCATAAACAAAAAAAACATTATCTAAATCATAAAAATAAATAAAAATCTAAAAATTTCCCCTAAATATCGAATTACGCTTTTCAAGGAAAAAACACGGCGGTTTTTTTTTTTCAGTCACGGATGAACTGAGCTGTCAAATCAGCTGTTCTTTGTTATGGCGTTTTATTAATGCGTACAAAGGTCATCCCGTAATCCACCTCAAATACGTGATATTTAATTAAAAACGTTCATGTACAGCAAAATTTGATTACAATGGACGAGCCAATGACCAAAAGGAGGGGCATCCTGCGAAATAACGACCGTTGGAAGGGTAAAATACCGAAAGAATTTACTCATTTATCAAACTTTCTTTTTAAACGTTTTCTTCCTATTTCACAACTTTATCGCCTTTTGTTACACCTTATAATAAATGATATTAAAAATCATTTTATGTTTGTAATCATTTAAATATGTAAGTCCCTTATTTTTAATTTAAACTTTGCCTCCTTTTTGTCTAAATCACGTTGAAAATTGCAAAAAATTGTCTTGTAAATGATTACGTTTTTCATTTTCAGGAAATTTTTAGCCACCACGGAGTTTGTTTTGAGACTCCAAATTCTAAAGAAGAGGATCTTTTGAACGGAGGGGACCCTCAGTATTGTCGTTTATGTATGTTAATTTCCTTAAAAATTATTGTTATTGTTGTACTCCATGTTTTTTGTTGACTTTTCCTTTGTTTTTTAGAATATCGGAAAGTGCATAGAGTGGAAGCCGAACGAAATTTCGGTCAATACAGATCAAGAGCAAGAATGGGCGATGGTGAATACAAGGACGAGGATGAGCGGAGGTAACTATGTTTAATCTATTGTGCCTAGCTGGTTATTGTGACCAATTATCTGTCTGTTGTTTGACCCTATCACACGCAACAAGCAATGTTTTATGTTTGCATGATTCTATTCTTTAAAATGCCAGAGTAGTATATATAGAATATTTTTCATTTTATCTTCTTCCAGAAGCTAAAATGCGTTCATATTACTACTTTCTATATTTAAATATGATTACACCCAACACTGATAAATGAAGAATTTTCTGCCATATGCACAAACTTGTGTTGTCTAGACCTTTTATTTGTGGATGTTGTTTTAGGTAGATTTCTTTTTTTTCGAAATCTGCCTATTGTAATATTTTGGATTTACTTATTTTGATTGAATTTAGGGAACAGTGATTTTACCAAAGTTTTGCCAGTGAGACCTCTTTTGGAATTGAAAAGCTACAGAGTCTCTTCGCAGAAGCGGAAGCTTCTTGAATCATAAAGACCGAAAGACAAAATACGTTTTGTCTTCAATACGAAAAACGCCGATTGTTTCACTCGTTCTCTACGAAGCGTCGTAAAAACCAGAAGGTAAAAATTCATCAAAAGTTATCAATTCTTATTTTTACTTTGAAGATCAACTCGTGATAAACATACATTCAACATCATTGCTGAAAGACCTGACCCAGACGTTTTGACTCATTCTTTCTCAGAATTGAACCTTTTCACGGATACAAGTAAAGATAGAGTCTGGAAATTTGTGAGCGGCTTAAAAACTAGTCCGTATGAAACTACACTTTCTACATTTTCAAAACTTTCAGAATATTGGCGTAAGTTTGTTTGCGTTTTTTGTTTATATCCTTTTTTTTTTAGTCTATAAAATGCCCGAGCAAAGAGAAGAAAGTTTGCTGACAAGTTCGTTGACAGTCCAACGATCGCAGGGGAATGAGAATCTTCAAGATTATCATGTTGTCGTCGGAAAAAATGAGCAGTTGCCTCTCGTAGGTTGATGCCAAGGGGTGACCCGCTGGGTATGCAGCAATGGTTGAGTTTTATGGACGACGAAGGGGTGTTAACAATGTTGATAAAGTCAAACAAATAATATTCAATGGGGTACGTTTTGTTTCTATTTCATCATAAAAATTAAAAAAATTTTAGGGTATTATACCGTCATTGAGGTATGAAGTTTGGAAATTCTTATTAGGATATTATCCTTGGAATTCTACAAATGCAGAACGTCAGGCACTACGCAAGTCAAAACTTGACGAATATTATAGAATGAAGGGTCAATGGATGAGTAGACTCCAGGCCAAGAATCAAGATTTTCCGATTTTCACGACAGGAAAAGTCTGATTGAAAAAGATGTCAATCGTACACAGGACGATTCCTTTTTTTACTGGGGATGATAATCCTAATCTTAAAACTGCTCAATGACATTTTGATGACGTATGTCATGTATAATTTCGATTTGGGATACGTCCAGGGTATGAGCGACCTCCTTTCGCCCATTTTGGCCCTCATGAGCAATGAAGTTGATGCCTTTTGGTGTTTCGTTGTTGAATGAACCGCGTGGTAATACAAAATAATAAATCCTATTTTTGTCTCATTTTCTTTTTTAGCACCGTACTTGATATGGATCAATCTGGGATGAAAAAACAACTGAGTCAATTATCGACTTTACTTGGGGCTGTGAGTCCGGATCTTTCTTCTTTTCTGGAAGAACGCGATTCTGGAAATATGTTTTTTTGTTTTCGCTGGCTTCTTGTCTGGTTTAAACGTGAATTCGGACATGAAGACATCATGTCGTTGTGGGAGGTAAAAGCGATGATTAATCCATACTTTTTATCTAAAAACAAAATTTTAGTTACTTTGGACAGGACTTCCGTGCTCAAATTTTCATCTTTTGATTTGTGTGGCTATTTTGGATAAGGAAAAAAACGTACTTTTGAATGGAAACTATGGTTTTACAGAGATCCTCAAGGTAAATTTTGGTCAAAATATTTCAATGGCTGTCTTGGCTTAAAAAAAGTATCTCCCTTTTTCCTATGAGGCAGATGCATTTGGAACCTTTTTAAGTCTCTGCAGCATTCGATTCCCATCATTTCCCTTTTTCCAAGTCCTTATAGCATTTGGATAATATTTTTTTCAGCATGTAAATGATTGGTACAATATGAGTTTGGAAGACATCGTAATACGTGCGACGGCGATTTTCAAACAGCTCGAATCTTCCTCAAATCTGACAATGTCGACCAGAAGAGTCCTTGGTTTGGCGCCAGAGACTGCAAGAAACAACAGCACAAGCAGTGACGACGAAAGTATTGAAGATGCAGCGATTTCCGTTCCATCGCCTACAAATGACATCAACTGCCAACGTGGACTTGACCTTCATTATTTTTAGTCGCACATAAAAAGTCTGCATTTTTTAACGAATCCAAAGGGAAAAAATTTAACCTAGAAGTTTTATTAGAAAACTTTTTTTTAATTATAACTTTGTACATATAAAAACAAATTATATTTTATTTTGAAATTATGTCGTATTTAGTCACCCGATTGTTGTGTAGGCACGGATTTCAATTTTATCATTCTCATTGACTAGAAGTCTTCTTCAAAAAGTTCGGCTGCATGGCAAACGTGAGAGTCGGGAGAATCTGAACGATATTCAAGATTTCCACACTCATAACTGAAACCGTACAGAATGGCGTTGATTTTTCCAGTCTTTTTTATGTCTGCCGTATCCGGAAATCGTATTTTTCGTTCTCTTTATAATTTTTAAGGTTCAAACTTCCGATGGTCATCCTTTTTGAAAAGATGCGAACTCCAATTCTTGAATATCAAGAGAACATGATTTGAAAGCTAAAAAAAATTAGATACTTTTTTATTAAATATAAAAATACTTTATATTCGTTATGTATTCAGCTTTGTACTTTTTAAGCCCTAAATTTTTTTCTACTTTATATTCGTTGCCGAGGACTTCGAGTAGATCAGCTGACACCAAAAGTTTAGGCAACTTGGCACTATACAACCGTCAGGCTTCAAAAACGATCTAAAAAAATCATAACTTCTAAATAGATTGAGATAGGAGCCCTGGATGGCTCAGATTTGACTCAGTAGTATATTAACATTAACTACTTGAAAAAATATTTACCTAGATTTTAAAAATTTGTCGATACTTTTTTCACAAAGGTCACCTTCGATGTTCATTACGTCGACAACGATGACATCAAATTCAATTTTATTCGATTCAAAATCTTCCATTGGATTACATTTAAATTTTTCGACTTAAAACATCGATATTCATAAACGATTCTGTAGATTCAGTTATAAAATAAACGTTTGAATCACCGATTGAGCAGGGAAAAGGCGAAAGGTCTAAAACGAAATCTTTTTTTTCGACTTGCGCCAGCGAATCTGACACAAAATTGATCAGCGATGGTGAATTTAATGTCCGAATCGTTGCTTCTTCAACATGAATCAAAGCATTTTTATAATTTTAGAATCTATTTTTTCTATTTTAATTATAACAGCGCCAGTATCTGATATTAAAATATTAGTTAAAATAGATTCTTCTACATAAGTTGGAGCACAACATGGAAAAATCGCGTTTCCCCAACAAGTTTCTTCTTTTAAAAATGGCAAAGTTGTTATTTAATCTCGTCGTCAAGATATAAATCAAACCAAACTACGAAAGCGTCTAAATATCCCGAACAGTTAAAAGTCAAATCGAAATTTTTTTCTCCGTTTAAAATTTTTCATGGATTCAATATCGGTAAAGTCGACATCGAATATTTTAACTGGTTCGCTTAAAACTTTAAATTTTATATTTCGTAAATATTCTAAATCGTAAGGGTCGGAAGAAAAAGTAAAAGGTAGGTTGGACCAGTCGATTTTCGTTTTGCCTTTCCGCTCTTTTTGCACGTTCATATATTTTCGAGCGATTTTTAAACATTCAATCGGCGCAGCATATAAATTCCTTTCGACGGTATAACATGGTAGTCTTTCGCCGTTAAGTTTTCGCCAGCTTGGATCAAAGTTTGTAAAATTCTTTCGCCAAAAAGCGCTGAATCAACAGTTTCTGTGATGATGAAAGGGCATCTACAAACAATTTTTATAACTTTTCCAAAAAAAATGAGATTATTACCGAGCTGGCATGTCATCGGGAATCGTAATTTCATTCGAGTGTTTCTTTAGAAGTTTTATTTTATTGTTGAGCTTATTTCTTTTTAAAACTTTTTCAGCAATTGAGCACATCCCTTCAGACAACTCGCACGAATAAACCTTCTTAGCTCCTTCTTCCACAGCATATAAACTAAAAAAATATTCTAAAATATGATAATTTTGCTTAAAAAAGAAACCTTAAAAGGCCAGTTCCGGTACCGATGTCTAAAACGGTCGTCAAACCGCTTTTGATTTTCTTTGAAATTGCTTTTCGAAATGACTCATTTCTGTTTGAGTCGTTTAATTTTAAAGTGCCATCGTTCGACCAACTGGTTAAGAACACCCTGTATGTTTCTATAAGCAATTAAATTATCTGGGTCTTCTTCAAAACGACCTGAAAATACAGCAATGCCTCCTTGGCATAACCCATCCTAAAAACAAAAACAAATGAGCTAAAAATAACTGATAAAATAAATTCTTCTGACTGCTGAATATCTATGAATACCAATTGCTCAACTCTGCGTGAATGATTTTCCGTTGCAACTTTTGATCCTATCTAACTTCTTCCTTTTTACTGATTGCATAAAATGTTTTTTGATCAAAAAAAAATGTAATAAAAATCCTTTATTTACAAAACTAGATTTTGGTTTACAACAGCATGATTTATAGACAAAGTTGCAAATTTTGGTTTAATTTTTAACAAATTTTTAAACCAAATATGAACATGTTCAGACATGTTTTCTAAATAAGTGAAGGAATAGAGAAGAATTTGAGTTCTCATTTCTTTAATTTTCATTTCTACTCTGGCATTCACTAGTTTACAGTTGATTAAATTGTTGCTTTCAGTACGGCAATAATAAACCACCGGGTAACCCAAAATGACCAAATACAGTCGGAGAATCTTTTCAAAAGTATTTTTTCCGTCCGAAATTTAATTTTTAAGTCTTCAAAAAAAGAGTTTTCAATCACGCGGGATGGGATAAATCGCTACTTATGTCGATAAATATGAAATAATTGAGATTGAAGTTTTCTGATAATTTTTTCGGTTTATTATGAAGATTTCATCATTATTAATAGAATTTCTAATTGAAAATTAAAAATTTGGATGATTTTGAAAAGTCTGAGTGGGTGACGATAGTCCTAAATCGTACAAAAAGCCTGATTTTAATCCGAGATTAACTGCGTATAAATTTAAGTATAAAGTTTCGTAATAACTTCGTTTTCTTGAAGGAATGAACTTTTTGAGGGTGTCGACGATGAAGTCGAATTTTGAAGAAGTCGACATTTACCTGCTAAGATGACTGCCGATGTTGGTGAGGATGATGACGTCTCCCGGGTAGGCTTCGGTCGCTTGCTCGTAACATTTAAAAAGGTCGTCGTAGCGATGCTCTTCTTCTAGACGAAGTCCGAACTCACCTTAAAAATAAATTAGTCCTTAAATCGTTTAATTTAATCATAACTTACATAAAAACTGAGCAAAATGAATCTTTAAATTGAAGTTTTAGGTCCGCTTTGAGTTTAAAAGCGAGAAGAAAATAGGCAAAGGATTTCCCAGGCTCGTCTTTGCTTTTGTAGAGATTCGCTAAATTAACGCAGCTCGTCGCTAATTCCTCTTCAGACTGCATTCTTCTATTTGCATTATTTACTAAACAAAAGTATCCTTCGAAATTGGTAAATAACCTCAGACATGTTTGCAACCAGTAGAGACAACTGATGCCGATATTTTTCTCTTTTAGGATGCATTGAGTAAAAGCTTGCAAAAAATTTAAAATAATTTTTAATTAGAATTAATTTTTAATTTGATTATTTTTAATTAAAAAAATTTTGATTTCCTTATAGGAAATGTTTTATTCCTTGGAGGAATTCCTTGTAGGATATAGATCAACAACTAAATAAACCTAGTAACAAACATCCATGGGACTGGCAAGTAATGCCCAGTGCGGGATTCGAACCCACGACCCTTGAGTCCGAAGGTTTGAAGACAGGACCGCTGCCTTTATCCCCTCGGCCACACCGGGCCCCCGTGCAGGTAACGAAAAGCGAAGGGTTTTTCTCGCCAAAGGGAAAACCAACCCCTTAGTGCTATTAAACGAGCTTTTCACACGAGAAGTTTGAAGTATTGGAAATTCGCTCTGATTATCAACTACCGACATAGGCACCTATTGAGAAAAACATTTTTTTTAAATTTTTTTTATTATTTTTTTTATTTTTATTTTATTTTTTTTTTTTTTTTTTTGCCAAGAAAACCTCCATTTTGTGTACATACGTCTTTTCCTTGATCTTCTGATCGAGAATCATTCGTTTCGCCGCGTTTACGGGCGCCAAAATAATTCTTGCTACTTAAATTATTTAAGACAAAGGTACATTATTCTTGAACACAGGTAACTCTTTAATAAAAGTTGAATTTTTTTTTCTTCACTTTTTCTTCTTCTTCGGGAAACCACATTTTAGGAAATGGAGTCTACATAATGTGGACCAATGAGTGTTAAGAAATCTACGGTTAATTTACCGGCGCTTTTGGTATGTAGCCATAGCCATAAATATCGCACATAATTTTTTTAAAGTATGTAAGTTCTAATTTTAAAGATCTGGTTAAGAGGCGAATCGGGTTAGGATTTTGAAGTACCTACAGCTTAAATCGGGTAAAGATTTTTAAAAAAGAGAGCGATTATGGGTGGAGTGAGGTGTTTTTCAATCAAGGGTAAAGGGGTTGATGTCGGTGAGTGGAGAGGGCGGATGAAGATCTTTGGAGGGAAATCGTTCAGGCGAGTTTGTGGGAGGTACAGTGGCGGGGGGTCGTTTGAGAATCTCTTTTCTCCCCGGGTAATGACAATTGACGGTGGTGTCATGAAACGCCAGGCGGTTTCGGTGGGGGTGTTTTTTAAGGGAGGCTCTCAGAGTGATCGATTGTCGTGGCGGTGCCACAGAAGAAGCGGCGAGAGGTGAAGGGCTGGAGGGGGCAGAAAGGGGGTCGGTTTGTGATTTGCAAACGTGTTGCTTCGGCTGAAAGCTTTAATTCCGAGTTTGGGCGCGCGCACAACATTGCCTCAACCCCCACAAACCAGACCATGATTATTTATCACATTTGCAAAGGGCGCATCGTACATACCGTAAGTACACTTCACTCTACATTTCTAAATCGACGTCTTCCCTTAATCTACCTCTTCCTTAATGTTATTAATTGAAATTTATTAATTGCATTATTAAAAGAGAATAATTTATCATTTGAACAAATCATGATTTTTTTCTTCATCCACAAAAACGCTTTTGTAGCAATCAAGGACCTCAAAGGTTCAACATGACGTCTTGGTCGACTCTGCCGGCCGCTGCTAATTTTTCTGTGATCTTTGAAAAGTGATTTCTGGCAATGCAATTTTTTTTATAAAGTTAATTAGGTTACATAATAACATTTGGTTTAGCCATGCAGTTTAGGTGCTTTTCTTATTTCTTTGAATTCGAATTTTTTAGATATAGAGAACGCCATAGGGTCAAAAGTCAAATGATCGCGACTATGTTGGAGGCACCAGCCGGCCGTAACTTTTCCGCAATCTGATTCGATAGTTAAATCGGGGAAAACCCAAGATTTTTTCCCTCCAGGAACCGTTTTCACTCAAATTTGGGGGATCAAGGGACTAATTTAATAAATAAAACAAATTTTTCTTTTGAAACCTTACTCTGAATTTCAAAGAAATGAAATTGAGATATCCACATAACTGTTGAGAGTTGGTGGATTAAGAGACCAACTTTTAAATAACTATTAAAGTAGAAAAAATTAAAGTCTTCGCCCATCCAGCCGCACGGAACAGTGGTGAACAGCCCAAATATGTCCCTACTGTCGGGAAAAAAGTTGTTCCCGAAAAACTTTTCCCCTCAATAAATTCCATAGACAGATCTCCCCCATTTTTTAAAAAAGCTTTTTAAGTATGAAAAATAACTGAAGAAAGGTTCTGTAAAATCGGATGAAAATTGCGGCTTGAATTGTTTTGGAAAAATTGGCGATGGACCGACTGGCTGCACCACAGACACCTCGGTAAAGATCAATAATCAATTTTCCTCTATGCTATGATACCTTCCGAAAACTAAACAATGACGGTAATACAATAACTTCTCCATGAGAAAATGAGAGAGAGAACGCCTATTAGAAACAAAGATTATTTTGCATCTAAAACTCTTCCTGCCCGTGATTCTGTAAAAATCAGAGATTTCAACATTTATGTCAAAAATTCACAATCGGTTTAGTAGTTCTTGAGATTTTTTTTTTTCAAAGAATTAATTAGTCCAAAAAGATTATTTATATTTTCGTTCAAAGTTCACGGCGCGGTCGTCACGCAAGACGTAAAGACGTTGCGGGTTTAGCATCCTTCAGAACTTGGGAAAGGAGAGAGGGAGGAAAACTTACGAAAGCCCGAGCAAAGAGAAAAGGAGCGAGGAGGGGGTTAATTAGCCAAAAAGGGAGTGATTTATGAAAGTCGAAACAAGTCTAGAAGATTTCTAAAGCCCACCTGAGGGCGACAAATTGTCAAACATCAGAGCCCATCCATCATAAAACATTTCATTTTTATAAATAATTCTTTTTTCTCTCTTTTAATAAAAACACGAAATGATTAAAAGAAAAAGAGCATTTTATCGATTCGTACTTTAGGGACTCTGAAAAGGGACTGACAGATGAAACATCTGGCATAAAAGGGCTTCGACGCTCATCAATTAGTAAATATTTAATATGAACGTGACGGTTGAGGGTTGCCTGTCAACCCCTTCAAAACCCCCCAAACCAACCCCTTTCCTTATATCAATTAAGTCGGTCAACTGTCATTTTTTACCACCAAAAAAATTTCAAAGCGTAGGATTCGATTAAAAAAGCTTTTAGCGTTTTACTTTTATCTCCGGACATTTTTTCATTTTCGAGATGGAACATTGTTTGTCCTTTGATTTCAGAGAGAAAAAAAATGTTTGATTAAAAATATAGTTTGATGGATGAAACCAAATAATCTGAACACAGTTCAATTGAGGCGCTCCGGGTACGAAGGGCGAACTCAACAAAACGTAGTTTCGAGATATTCGCATTTTAAAGTTTTATGTTACGGGCGAACTCAACAGAAAAGTCATGCCCTGGAATGGGAAAAGGAGTGGGGGTTGTAGACTAGGATGTGGAGTTCGCCTTCGTACCCGCTCGGATATCGCAGTTGGAGCTTTGCCGCATATCGGTTTTTACGTATTTAAAGGGGAAAAAAGGGCGAACTCAACATAAAAATTATATGGGTGTATTCACTAAGAGGTCTAGAATCTGAAAATGAAAAAAAAAATTCGTCCGATGTTGAGTTCGCCCTTCGTACCCGGAGCGCCTCAATTGAACTCAAAGAAAATTTATTGTATTACCATCCATGAACAATTTTTGGGAGAAGGTCTGAGGGTTCTTTCAGAAAATTTATCATTGCCAATCATGAGGTTGTCTGCGGCAGGCTGCCCGTTTTCTCCACTACACGCCCGCAATTTTCTTCAGATTTTACCGAATTTAGTTTACAGTTACGACGAAATATCAACAGCTGTTTCCCTCTTTTTGTGTAATTTTAAGTGTTTTTAGAGGAAGATTTGACACAAAAAAATGAGCTTAAAACAGTTCATAAAATGAGGATATGATCGGATGAGGGTGGGAAAAAAGGTGAGAAAAAGGGATCGGATCTTGTGGCTCGGGTGCTTTACAATTCAGTGGGGTTGGGGATAAGCAGAGGAGGCCGGGGAGAGTAGGGCTTAGAGAGGTATGGAGGTGATTGTCATATTGCCGAGGATTTGCATTGCAAAGTGGCATTAAGGCCTTCGGCTCCCTAACTAAGCTACTTTCCCCTCCGAGCCCTCCCCCGTCACCGTACCTAACCGAGGGATTATTCCAGAGCTCTGATTCAAAAACAACGCGCCCCCTCCTCCATCCCGTCACCCCTTCCAACCTTTCCGCGTTGAAAATCAATCCGAGCCGCGGGTTCTCTTTCACCGGGATGTCGGCTAAAAAAAAAATGTGCTTGTCCTTCTCAATAAGTGAATCATAAACCTGGTTTGCTTTTCATTCTCTAAATTTTATGTTTTTACGAGATTTCCGAGAAAAAAAGTCTTAAAATTTTAATTAACAGATAGATCAAACCTGTCATCCCGCAAATACTGAAAAGTAGACGCGGAAGCCCATACCTCTGCGGAGTTAAAAAGCCCCTTTACCAGAGATCATGGAGGGTAAAATAATAACTTCTCTTTGAGAATGTTGAAAAATGAGAAAAAATTATGTAACAGCTACAGATGTAATTCACTCATGAACCGTCCCAGCGTAGGATTAAAAATTGACGCTACTCCTGGTGGCTTGAACCAAGGTTCAATCTCAATCAAGCGACCAGGATTAATATATGGACAATGCTGAAGAACAATGGTGAAGAAACATTATTGAAGAGGTTTTCTCCGACAAAAAGCGCAAAAAACTGTTTTATTTTTGGGAAATACAAAACATCTCTCTAGAATACCCCATTTTGTACGACTTATGTATAATTTTTGTAGATGTCACGTTCAGGTGAAATGGGAGGAGTGGAGTTAGTGTGCCGTCTGGTCGCGGCGACACCACCGTATCTTTACAGTCCAGCAGGTCCTCCACATTCATATTTCTTCAGCGAGCTTCTCCGCGGCCTTGTCGCGAAACGTTGCGCCTCTCCACCGTCGCCGGACCTGTCGACAAAAAGGCTACGTCTCAGCTCAAGAGGTTCCGCCTTCGCTCCTCCACCTCTTCCTCACGACCGCCGACACCGCGGCCTCTCCAACCCACAACCTCAAACACCCTCTCAACCTCCTTCATCCTCCCCAAACTCAAAGACGTCTACGACAAAATCAGAGAAGAGAAAAAGAAAAAGGAACCCCTACCCGCCGTTATTGGTTTAGAACTCGTCGTCGACTACGTCAAACATGAAAAAGAACCTGCAAAACATAGGTCGGCCAAAACATTGTATATTTTATAGATAAACATATCCTTTTATGTAAATATAGTTAATAAATTATATGGTATGTACATTAAAATCAGACAAAATTTTTATCCTACGAAGGTTGTAGTTTTTGATAATTGAGGAGAATTTTGATAAATTACACTCGCAATTTGCCACCTTTTTATTGAGACGAAAAATGCCCATGTGCTTTTTCGACCGACAACAACTTGAATCTATATAAACATAGGGAAGGTAACAGCGTTACCAACCCAAAACAAAAAATTCTCTCTAAAATTAGAAGTAATATAAAACAAACCTTTCATACTCCCCACCTAAATTAATAGTATTAATTTTACAACATCAATTTAAATTAAAGTTATACAATCCAAAAATTTTTTTTTTTTTTTTAAACTTCGTCTAAATAGGGCAAATTTTTGTAATTGGTCGTCGTAATGTGCCCGTTGCCGTCTTAACAGTTACAACACGAACAACGCCGTCTGATCCTGGATGTAATTGTACAACGCGCGCCATCTCCATGCGTAAGGGGTTGATTCATCCTTTAACACGGCAAGTGTTCCCAACTTAATGTTGTTCGTTTGAAACTCCATTTACTTCTTTGTTGGAGGCTGGTAAGGTATTCTGAAGACCACCGCTTCCAAAAGATTTGGTACAATTTTTGCAGTTTCTCGTACCTCTGAAGCAGCATTTTGTTGGTCAGTCAGGCTCAGGGAGAGTGGAACTTGTAGGACCGGGTATAAGGAAATGATTAGGAGTTAAGGGTAAAAGATCATTTGGGTTGTCCGACATAGGGTACAATGGTCGTGAGTTTATCACCCCTTCGATTTGAGTCAACACGGTATACATATCTTCAAAATTTAAGAGAGTTCCTTTAAGAATTTTTGTTAAATATTGCTTTACAATTCGGATATTGGACTCCCATAATCCACCAAAATGTGGTGCTCCTGGCGGATTAAATATCCATTCTATTCCTTGATTATTGGTGTATTTCATAATTTCGTTGTCCGAGAATAGTTTTTAAGTTCCGCATACGCTCCGACAAAGTTGGTTCCGTTATCCGAGTATAATCGTTGGCAAACTCCTCGACGAGCAATGAATCTTTTAAACGTTGCTATAAACGCCTTTGTTGACAAAGATGTGAGCAATTCTAAATGTACTGCTTTCGTGGTGAAGCAGATAAATAAAGCTATGTAAGCCTTCATAGTGCCTTTTCTTAATCCAACCTTAATATTTAATGGACCACAAAAGTCTACACCAGTGTTCTCGAACGGGCGCGCTGGAGTAACTCTATCTTTCGGCAAATCTGCCATTTTTTGGCATAAAGGATATGGCATTGCCTTCTGCAGGTTAGCAGTTATGCACGACAGATTTTGCAGCGCTTTTTCCTTTTATTGGCCAATAGTTTTCTCTAACGATAGCCAATAGAGTTTGGGGCCCACAATGATATTTTGTCAGGTGAATGTGGTTTAACAGTAATTCAGTAATTTTGCTTTTATACGGTAGTATCAAAGGATGTTTTTGATTATTTTCAATCTTTGCATGTGTGAGTCGGCCACCAACTCTTAGACCATGATTTTCATCAAAAAATGGGGCTAATGAAGAGATCGAGCTTTGTGTAGATACTCACCCCTTTTTTCCAAGTTTTCTATATCATTTTCGAATTTATGTTTTTGTTCCAACAGTATTATTCTATTGACACCTTTGTTGATTTCTGTTGCCGACAATTCACCAGAGAGTATTTTTGCACCTTTGACGTTTTCGACAAATCTACCTATCCAAGCCATAATTCTAACTAATTGCATCCAATTTGAAAATTTCTGAGACAATTCATTCCAAAAAATTTAAATTCTGTTGATTTACTACTAATTAATACGAATTTATCCTTTCTAGATTCAGGCACATCTTCACAAGGTATCGTCCAGTCGTGGTCTGATTGGTCTTGACACAGCCACTCTGGGCCCTGCCACCATAGGGCCTTTCCCATTAGATCTTCAGCTGCAATACCTTTAGTAGGTAAATCTGCCGGGTTTTCTTTAGATGCAACATACCTCCATTGATGGATCTCAGAGAGTTCTTGGATCTTGTTAACTCTGTTTCCTACATATGTCTGCCATTGACATGGAAAGCCACTAATCCACGTCAAAACAACCTTTGAATCCGACCAATAAAATAATTTAGCATCAGGAATAATTTTATGAACCGTTGCCATGGTTTCAGCAAGTAAAACTGCACCTAATAATTCCAATCTTGGAATACTAACAATTTCCAACGGTGCCACTCTGGCTTTAGAACACATCAATTTAACTGACATGTCATTGTTTGTCTGAGTTTTCACATAAATGCAAATGGCATACGCTTTGGCAGACGCATCGCAAAATCCGTGTATTTCATAGTTTGTACGATCAGTGTTGATTACGATTTTCCGTGGAATTTCTACTCCATTTAATTTGTACAATCCTTCTCGATATTTCAACCATTTTGATGTTAGATTATCCGGTAAAGCTGAGTCCCAATTTAACTTCTCCTTCCACAACTCTTGCAAGAATATCCTTCCTTTGATCAAGACAGCTGATAAAAAACCCAAAGGGTCCCAAATACTATGAATGTCCGCTAAAATTTGCCTCTTGGTGATGGTGTTATTCTTCCATCCATGTATTATGACTATTAAATTATCCGTTTGCGGATTCCATTTTAAGCCCAATGGTTTACTGGGTCCACCATTTTACTATTTCCGATTTCCACAGTGTAATGTTTTTCCTTTACTTCCGAGAGTAATTTCATTAGTCGCTCCGAGTTGGAACACCATTTTCTTAATGGCAATCCCCTTATTTTTAGTATAGATTCTAATCGATCTTGTATGAATTTTAATTTTTCAAAAGTATCCGCGCCCGTTAAAACATCATCCATAAAAAATTATATCGCAGTATTCGAGAAATATCCGGTTCTGAGATTTGGATTTCATTTGCAATCTCATGCAAGCATCTGATGGCTAAATAGGGTGCTGAACTGGTTCCGTAGGTTACCGTTTTTAGCCGATAGTGTTTAATCGGCTCTTGGGAATTTTCCCTCCAAAGGATTCTCTGAAAGTCTCGCTGTTTTGGGTTTATCCATATCTGCCGATACATTTTCGCAACGTCTGCAGTTAATGCAAAACTGGGAAGGCGGAAAAGCAGCAAAATTTTAAAAATGTCATTATGTAATGGGGGGCCAATACATAACAATTCATTTAAACTCACTCCATTGGATGTCTTAAATGAAGCATCAAATACCACCCTTAAACTTGATGTCGAGCTTTCTTTAAATACCGCATGATGTGGAATGTAATAATGAGGTGATTCTGTCTCCAATTCCGATGTGGGAATTAATTCCATGTGGTCCATTTCTAAATATTCCTTCATGAAGTCACAATATTGATCTTTTATAGTTAAATTAGCATCTAACTTCCTTTCTAAATTCTTAAATCGTGAGAGTGCCCCTTCAAATGATCGTCCAAGTCTTTCCGGGTCATCCTTAAATGGGAGCGATACAATAAATTTTCCATCTTCATGAATTTGAATAGTATTTTTGAAATAATTTTCACAAAATTCAGGCTCCACTTCTATCTTAGCCTTAGATAAATTGTCGAGTTCCGATTCAAATGATAAAAGGCATCCAGTCGAAGAAACATCAGGCTTTCGAGCAGTGCCGCCAAAAATCCAACCTAATTCAGTTTTAATAAGGACTGCCGAACCATTAAATATTTTTTCCGGTTTTATACATTGGAAGAATACTTCTACTCCTAATATTCCATCAATTTCCTTGCTATTTCAACGAGATAAGGATCAGCCAATCCTTCAGTCACAAAATTTGGTAAATTCTGTAAAAAGTTTACTTCCTTTGGAACATATGATAACTCAGGAATAACATAAAAGTTCAAATCCGTGTTGTAGGTAGAAATTCTTGACTTAATTTGTGTAGTGACAAATCCTCGACACACAGATGTATTATTACCGATGCCGCTTAATTCCAACATGTCATCTTTGATAGGCAAACATAGTTTATTAAAGAATTTCTTTGTTATAAAATTTATCTCTGATCCAGAATCCAAAATAAATCGCCCGAACAGCGATTGAGCTTTCCCTTGCACAACAACAAGGACTGTAGGAAGCGATACCGCTCGCTGAATAGAAACCGCGCAAAGAACCAGAGCTTTATCCGTAGACTCCCTCCCCACCGTGGAGGATGATAATTTGTTATTCTTATATTCATCGGATTTACATATGAGATAATTATGCCTTCCGTTGCATCTTGAGCATAGGCGACCCTTGCAATCCGAGACCTTGTGACTAGAAGATAAACATTGAAAACATGAGTTTGATTTCTTCACAATGTCCCTCCGACCGTCAATTGTTTCCTTTAAAAATTCTTTGCACTTGTATAATGGATGCCATTCTTTGTCCTTACAAATTTTACAACCATTTGGTGCCTTAACCGAGGAAATAAGGCTAGTGCTCCTTTTTGGGCCAGTTTTCGAGGAAGGTCCTTTCTTTTTCTCATAAGATTCCAAAAATTGGTACTGGTTGATAAGAAAATCTTCCAATTTTTTATAAGTTGAAATATTCTTATCGCCTGAACATTCCTCTTCCCATGATTTTAACGTTAAATTATCTAACTTTGATGACAATAAGTAAACCAAAAAGGATCACTTCCTTTTATATCAATTTCAAGCTTGGATAATGAATTCAAATTTGATAAAAAAACATTGTGAAGTTGCTTAAGACCGTCAGCAGATTGTACCTCTAATTTCTTCGCTTCAAACAAGTTTGATAAGTGTATTTCCGTGAGATATTTATTATTTTTGTAATGATTGACCAAGGTGTTCCATGCAAAGTCATAATTTTTCTCCGAGACTGTAATTCCATTTATGAGGTCCAACGCTCGGCCATCTAAAACACTCCGAAGGTATTGAAATTTTTGATATTTAGATATGATTTGATCGTTTTCATGGATAATTGATTTAAAATTCTCATAAAATGATAGGAATTCATCTTCCTTTCCGTTAAAGTGTTTAAGACTCATTTTGGGAATTTTAATCCCTGAATCATATCCATTTCTCGACCTATCCGAAGTCGATAGTTTCTCCGATTTCCTTAAAGACTTTTCCGAATGTTTAAAAGATTTTTCCGATTTGTCTAGAGATTTTTCTGAGCCTGAACTTTCTGACTCATCGCTTGGACTGTTCTTAATATTTTCTAATTCTTGAATTTTCTTAGATAATTCCATTTTTGTGAACATGTATTTCTCTTCATACTCCGAAAAGCCAATTATGTCCACTTCCTCCTCTGATCCTATTTTTCCTGATTCTACATCCATGAAGAGGATTCAAATTCCGAGAAATTATGTTGAGTCTGTCTAACTTCAATTGTAAACTCGTTACCGTAACTTCGTCTTGGAATTCTTGAGATTTGACGTAGTTGTACATTTTTGAAATCGACGCTTTAGTCGTTTCATCTTAACTTGTGCCCTTTTCATGTCTGACATTTTGATTATTGAAAAAATTAAACCCAGGAAAACGTGAGGAAAATTAGGATAATAAGGATAAAATGAGAATTAGGATAAGCCTGACTTACTGCGACTTTGGCGTCTTAGGCGAACGATCCGAAGTGATGTCCAAGAGAGAATGAAAATCCAAAAGAGATCCGTCCGTAGATGTTAATTGTGAAGATCCGACCGTAGATTCCAAAATGATCAATCCGACCGTAGAGGTTACTGATGATGATGATCCGACCGTAAATATTTATATAAAATCCGTCCGTAGATTCCGTAATCTCCTCCAATCCGCCCGATGAGGACCAAAAAATGTAGTTTTTTGATAATTGAGGAGAATTTTTGAATAAATTACACTCGCAATTTTGCCACCTTTTATTGACACGAAAAATGCCCATGTGCTTTTTCGACCGACAACAACTTGAATCTATATAAACATAGGGAAGGTAACAGCGTTACCAACCAAAACAAAAAATTCTCTCTAAAATTAGAAGTAATATAAAACAAACCTTTCAAAGGTTGAATTGAACAAAAATTTGTTTAAAATTCTAAAATTTAATCTCCTTCATACTTAATGAAAATCAGTAATCTCTCAAAGGATTATAATGTCATGACATTATGTAAGTGAGTAATGGATGAAATTTAACAATAAGCTGTTAAGGTGAAACCGTGAAGAGTTGAAATGTAATCCGAGGGGGGTGGATTCGTAAAGGGTGAGTTCTGGGGCCGGGGGAGGGTTTATAATTGCGGTTCGCCTCGGCATTACAATAGAAAAGCGGGGGGTTGGTCGGAAAGGGGTTTCCCTATTGTAGTGCTTGTTTTCAATGATCTCCAGGAACGCTCTCGCTACTCAGACAGGCTCCCTCTCGTCTCCCCTTCTACGAAACGAACGCTCCTCTTCTCTTCTCTCCCATCTACACATAACAACACTGACGACACACACCTTCGTCAAAATCCATTGTTCTCCTCCTGTCGTCATGACTACTCCGTAATTTCAATCTCCCATCGAAATTATTTTTTCTCATTGTTATGAAAAATATGGGTTTGTTTCCGGAGCACAATGGCTTCAGCACATTTAGCTTTAGCATGTATAATCCCTTCAAAAATCACACTGCTTGACTAATATAATTCTACAGCGCCATGGGAAATTTCTGATTAAGTTCTTCCAAGCATCGGGTGACTGAAAGCGCCTAAGTTCCAAGCGTTTGAAGACTTCAATTTTCAGTAAATTTGGTACAGATCTTCTCCAATATTGATATGAGTAAATCCTAAAATTTCAAGTCAATCGGTCAACAGGCAGCTGAGATTTAAAACTCTGAAAATCCGGTTTTTCACTCAACTAATTCTTGAAATTCACAAACCTTCTTTCTAAAATTGCCCAGTGGCTATAAAAGGTTAGACTTGAAAGATAAAAAGTTCCAATAGAAAGGTTAAACCCATTATCCATTAGCGTAAAGTATAAAAGAAATTAAAAGCCGAGCGGGACAAAGTTTTGCCATTTGTGAGGGGTGAGAAGAGGAGCGCGAGAGAGTAAGCGGATAAAAGAAGATTGTGTATTAAGAATCTGTATTTTTTCTACATCTCTAGTATTAAAATGATGTAAGGGGGTCGTAAAATAATGATTCAATTAGCCACCAAAAGCGAATATCTTATCACAGACGTCCTCGACATTGGAAATCGGTGCCAAATGAGCCCTAAAGTCTGTGATGCGTTGGACACTAAAATTGAATTACGGCTTGTCGGGTTGTATGAAATTGTTCGGGGTGTTGATTAGGGGTGGTGGTTTCGGGCGGGAGAGGGAAGCGTTGACAAGGGTTGTGATTTATACGAAGATAGTGGAGTGAGCGCCGGGTACATGTTTGGACCATTGTCCACCATCTGATAAGTCACATGCCTCTCTAAACGCTCTGTCAACACTCTTGCAACATTGATTTACCAAAATGCCATTATCTAAATCTGAAATGGGAACTAAGTAGCAATTAAAACGACATGAAAGAAGAAAAAACAAAAGAATAAGCGATGACAAAATTTTGATTCGCTTTTGACAAGTTACCAGACCCCGGCCGCAAAAACCGGTGCCTATGAACCGGTACATTACAAAACTCGAAAACAAATAATCCAACCGAATCCGCCCATTTTAAATTCAATTTTGTTAAGTTTGTGGATACACAACATATGTTCTAATTATCATCATTCATAGTCAAATACATCATTCCCAACACAACTCCTTTATTTCTAAATTTAGTGGTGATGATCCATCCCACAAGTTAAAGGAATGGGAATAATCGTAGAATCGTCGAAGTCTGATTGATCGTGCGATCCCAGTCGCCCGATTTCACAATAGGGGCAAAAGGCCTCAACGGGACTGCTTTTAAATGTACGATGCGATTGATTTCGCAGGTGTACACTGAGAATTTGAAAGTTAAAAATAAGTACCATGAAAAAAGAAAACCTCAGATGGAAAATTTATAGACAACAAATAAAAATTTAATTTGTTCAATCGTGCGATTGGGATTGCAAAATAAATCAAGTTCATTTACTCATTACTCTGAAAAGCTCTCCGGGTCGAACAAAAACTTGGTCAACGCAATTCTAGGTCGGAGGCGATTCGCACGGTTTTTTTTTTTTTTTTTTTTTTTTTTCACCTGAGCAGACATGACGATTCATGTAATCCCAATGGACCAAATCGGGATATTTTATTATGAAACGTTGGCCAACTTGATTCACCTGAGAAGAAGCCATAGTTACTATCAAACATTGATAAGAAATTTTCTCAAAACATTTAAAATGTCAAAACTTACGACATTAAGCAAAAATTTGATATTTTTTCAATCTCAACGGCTTTTTTCGACAAGCCTAGTATGCTGCGAGAAAGCCCCCAGCGACGCAGAGCCTAAAAAGGCGAAAAAAGACTTAAAAGATTTCAGGAAGACTCCGATAGGTAAGTTTTTATAATAAATTTTGCATTTTTTAAGGTTGTTTTAGGTAAACTTGATGAAATACAAGGGCAACATCCTTATGCCGAGAAGGAACCGCTACCCGAATGGCCAAACGGCGTGAATCCTCATACGGGCGAGATTGGAGGGCCGAAAGGCGTCGAGCCGACCAGATATGGAGACTGGGAAAGAAAAGGAAGAGTCACTGATTTTTAAATGTACAAAAATAAAATAGTTTATTTTTTATTAAACGTCTCCTAGTAAGAGATCAATGTAGGAAACAGCTAACAAATTATCTTTTGAAACGTCGAGTTTTTCGATGAGTTCATCAGCAATCACGGTCCCATCTTCTGCACTTTGGTTGTCCTTTAGTACGACTTCAAGTTCCATAAAAGTCCCAAGTTTTTCGACTTGGTCAACATGAACACGTGTTTGACCGACCATAAATAAATGACGTTTCTTCGAAACGACACCTCGCACACCCAAACTGTTTGTCAGCAAACTCAACATCCCTTTTCCATCTTCGACCTTTACTTTGTTGTAATTGGAGAGTTTCGGACCCGTCGTATTCGCTCTGTCGTAATAGACCAATTCAGCGCTTGGACCTTCGCTGAAACGGAGTTTCAATCTTCCGTTGGGCACTTTGAAGTAATGGTCTACCTGAGGAAAAACGGTTCCTTTGCTACCAGACAAAGTCTCTGCCTTCTGAAGTATATCTAGATTATCTATTTTGGCTTTTATTTCGATATTTCGAGCCATATTCAAAGAGCTGCGTCGTATTTCACTGAACTGAAACCGGTAAAAGGTTATCTAGGAGCAGGTTGTAAACTGTAGGAACTCCCTCTTCAGGGGAGTGGAGGGTACTTCAAGGTCACTGGGCCCAGAGATGACCACTGACCCACGAAAACCAGTTATCGTCACTACCTACAGCTTGAAATAAACCTTGTCCTAGATATTCTTCCTTAAGTGTTAAATTTGTCAATGAAGGGACTCCTGAGCCAAGATGGCGGTTTCAAGGTCATAAAGACAAATTTTATGTCATTCACCCACCAACTCTTGACCACTGGCCCACGAAAATGGGTTCCAAGGTCATTTTACTTAGCGAACAGCCTTAAAAAAATTCCTTGCCCTAGAAATCGTTCTACGTAGTTGGGGACTTACGAGTCCATGACAACTGACCCAAGAATGGAGGTTTAAGGTCATAAAGAAAATTTTTATGGTCATTCAGACCACCAACTCTTGACCACTGGCCCACGAAAATGGGTTCCAAGGTCATTTACTTAGCGAACAGCCTTAAAAAAATTCCTTCGCCCTAGAAATCGTTCTACGTAGTTGGGGGACTTACAAGTCCATGAGTACTGACCCAAGAATGAGGTTTAAGGTCAAAAAAAAATATTAAAAACCATTAAATTTATTTTGAGATAGAAAAAGCTTGGAAATCAAAACTGTACATCGTGCCCAAGAAACACTCCACACGTTCTGATTAAACTACTTTTTTGTCTTTTTTTTGATTCTATAAATACTACAAAATAAAGCAAAGTAATAAAAAAAAGCTTTGGCTACTTTTTTCTTCAAATACAACATTCAAGACACAAAATTAAAACACATAATATTAACAACTATGTCAACTTAAACTAATTTTGTGTTACTAAACATTTAGCAAGTTAAATATACAACTGGCTGTTTCTAGTATAAAATTACCCAAAAAAGATCTGAACTTCAAATTCAATTAAAAAAAAAAGAAAAATTCATATGACTATTTTTATGAAAAGCTTTAAAATCTAGAGATCTATAAGTAGTATATAATACTTAAAATAGTTTAAAAAATAACAATAATATTTTTTTTCTCTTAGATTCATAAATGTTTTGAAATCCCCAAGGCGTCTTTGAACATGAAGTCTCTGAGCGTCCAAAGTGCATTCAGGACGTTTCCATGGTTACCGACGGCTGCTCTGTTTCCGAGCCAATGAGCGGGGAGTTTACTGGCATCGACATTTTCTATCGACGCTTGTGTCGCTCTCAACTGTTTATCCCAGTTGCATATATTTCGATTTTCAGGCGTTAATCCTTCGATATATCTAAAACAAACGTATTATTAAATTATAACGGAATTTTAAATTTTAAACATACTTGATATAAGCCTCTGAATGAAGGAGTCGTTGCGGTCGAGGAGGTACGGTGACGAAAAGCGGTTCCGACGCTTTTCCGTTAGCACCTAACGAACCTATAAACGAAAACGGTAACACAAAAATTAACAATTCGCTTAAATTTACCATTTTGTGACATAGGAGATGGAGTGTTCCTAGCGTGATTTGATGAAAGACCTGCGATTGCGGCTAAAAACAAGTATAAATTTCGTATGATTGTAAAAAAAAGAAAAAGGTCTTTTTAAAAATAAAAGCAATACTTAAAGGGAGAACTACTTCATGCACAAAACTACATCAATTTAAAAAAATTTAAGTTGCAAGATTCTAAATGAAATTTATACTTAATTAAAAACAAATGAGCGAGTGAAGAAAATGGAAAAAGAGGCTTGAGGAATTTAATCTTTAAAATTATACTGAAGTTTACATGGGCGAATATTATTATGATACTGGAAGTAGAATTGGGTGGAAGAAGAGATTGTTCTTTTGTCTGATAAGAGTAAAAATGGGATAAAATTTTACATTGGGGCAAAATAAACTACATTTTCAGTCGAATCACTATAATCTGCTGAGTACTTTTATGCTTTTTGTGGTAAAAATTGTGTGATTGGAGGAAAATTTTGAAGAAAATGCAATGAAAAAAATAATAGAGGAGAAAAAAAAAATTCATGCATTATACCTGGCTTAGGACTAGCTGACATAGCTTTGAGAGCTGCTGCCTTACGGGTTGATGGTAAGTAGTGCCTATTCAAACAAAACCATGCAAAAAAAATAAAATAAAATAATAAACTACGAAATTTTGATGGGGGAATAGAGAGCAATCTACGCAAAAATAAAATCTAAAAAACAAATAAACCATCGAAACAAAATCGACATGCCGTTCCTTTTAATAATTTCTATTCGAAACCAACCATGAACGGCTTCTGAAAGGCTTGTCGGTGGCGGAGTTGGTGGAGGCGGTTTCGCCTTAGGTACATAATTCCTGTAATTTAGACATTATAACATTTTTCCCGCGACTTAATTTTGATTGGGTTGAAAAGGGAGGGAAAAGAAAAAAAGATACTGACTTGCTTCGGTTCTCTAAAGTGACCGCTCGGCCGGTACTTTTGAGAAGGTGGACTTCCCGGACGTGTCTGGCGAGCCTTTGAAGATTCGGAAATGGTGGAATTGTTTTACGTGTCCTTGTACATCCTCTCCACTGGCACTGATATTCCACATCTAAAATCATCATGGATTAGCACCGAAGCTCACAAATGAACATTTTAAAAAGCGTAATTGGGTGAAAAACCTACCTGGGGGATTGAGACCTTGGAAATGTTGGTAGACGTGTCCGACGCCGTCTGATATGGCATGGTCAATGGCATCTTGAACGTCTTCAAACTGCCAATCGCAATTTTCCCATCCGCATTCAAAAACGGTCTCCGTGACTGAAGAAGGTGTCGGCAAATGAGACTCATCGTTTTTATTATTGGTCTCATCATTCAATCGATTCGCCCTTTCTTCCCACATCGCTTTCTCACTCGCCGGTAATTTCCTCCACTAATTAATAAACGATTAAAAATAAAATACTTCATAAAATGATAAATGATATTCAGCTGAAATCGTGTCAATAGTTTGTGCTTAAAAACCAATTTTACTACAGTATCCACAGCCAAAAAGACATGCAAAAATTTAACCATTAAAATTGAACCAAATTAACACAAAAGGATGCAGTTTCATTAAATTGTCTGTTTACCTGTTATGGATGATAAATTAGTAAATTGGACTACAAGTTATACACCTGGGATGATGTGTTCATAATAGTCCCAAGAAGAGGACTTCAGAAATAAGGACAATCTTGTGGCATAAAATGAGGTTTGTGGCTGTTTCTACCAAAAATCCCTTTACTTCCAGAAAAAAAAAGGCAAATCTCCATAGTTAAGGATCAAGCGTTGACTCAAAACCATTTATGGATTTGAGCCCCTAACTTCTAAAATGAAAATCATGATCTGGAATATTGATGCCATGCCATTATGGCCTTCCTGTGGCCATATACATCAGCGATCAAATACACTAAGAGTTCTTGTGGTTTCTGAGTGCTCTAATAATTGTTTAGATCTGCGAGAGCCAGAAACCACAGCTGCTAAACTAAAATAACCCATGCCACAAGGTCGCCATGAAACATTCTGAAGTACCCTGTATATCTCTAATGTGTAATTTTTCTAATATTGAAGAACTATGTTGAAAAGCTGTGACTAAACGTGTCGTTTAAAAAAAAAAAGTGATCTTCCTATATTTATTTTGACGTATTTATTTTTTCTTTTAATTTTGTTTACCTCGGTCCCGACAAGACGGCTGACTTCACCAAAGTTGCAGTCGGGGTTATTTGAAGTGATCGATTTCCGAATGTCACCAGAATACAAGATGTAACCCGTGACGGTTTTCTTTCCAGGAGTCTTAAGCTGCTGTAATGTTTTATTTTTCGCATTAAGACTAATAAAAACCACTTTTACGATATTTGACATTTTTTCATCGAATGTGCGTTTGAAAGAGTTAAAATTATAAATTAATAAAATAAAAAAAACTCTACAAAATAAAACAACGCATAACCACATCAAAAAGCACATTAAAAACATTTCCAAATCTAGAATACGTTGCACATTTTCAAAAATGCTTTCCTAAATCAATTTCTTGCTTATTTCTTATTTAGTTTTGGAATTTAGAAATGGGGAAAATTTACCTTTTTGACGGTGCCGGTAGGAGGGGTTTGGGGAGGCGTTTCGACGATTACGTTGGTCGGAGTGCACGTACTCGTACCAGTACTTACACTCGTGGAGGTGCTGATGGAGGCAAGAGTTGCCGCGACAGAAGGAGTCGCAGTTACTATAATTGTAACCGGACCTCCGACTCCGCTGGAGCTACTCACAACAGCGACGGCGCTCGCTGGAGGCGGTCCATCGACCGAATCCTCCATTATTACATCAGTATCGACCTATGGAATTCAAAATTTTTGATCCCGACTTTTTTTCTTTCCAACAAAAGCTGCTTTTTTTCCCACCTCAAATAAACTTCTGAATCATCTACTTTTCTTTTTCTTTCCAATAAAATCTGCTTTTTTTCCCCCACCCCAAATAAACTTCTGAATCATCTATTGATTACTCCAACAAATAAATTGATTTTTTGATCAACTTTGAGTTCTAAAATAAGCTATTTAAAGGCCCAAGATAAGATAAAATGCCTGATTATTTGTCACGTACTCATGATTTTAATTCAAAGTAACTTTTCTATTAATTGTGATAAATGAAAATTTCAATTTTAAAATGTTCTAGGGCAATTACTAACCATAAGACATTTATCATTTTCTTAAATTAATTAACAGCTAAATAAACTGACAAACAGAATCAAGAATTTACGGCATTTTGGCATATATTATGCGACTAATTAGAAGAAAAGGGCAAAACCAATGAAGAGAAGTTCTGGTCTAAAGTTGGCCCCATTGGAAACTTTCTTAAAGGAGAAGAAAGCATTAACTTTGTTAGCCAATAAACGAACTTCCTTAGGACAGATTAAATTCCTTCTTGAGGGTTAGAGGCTTTATCACGGTAAAGTCAGAGTCCTTGACCGTTGACCCACGGCAGTAATTTTTTGCACTTGGCAGAAATGATACCCTTTAAGAAGGGACAAAGTGAAAAAACATTAAAAAAACCAAGTCTTCTTAGGTACATGGTAAAATTGAAGTCCCTGCCCAGCCAGGCCAAACCCAACTCAAAAAAATTACGAATATTTGGAGATGATGGACAATAATTTGGACAGATATCCGCCATTTTCAACGAAAGCTCTTGAAAAAAAAGAAAATTACGGTTGTGAAGAGATCACATATCAATTTTCCTTTACGAAATCTGGAAGAGCATCTCCAAAAAACCAAACATGGAGGGTAACACAATAACTTCTCTCTAGTCAGAAAAAATTATGCAACTGACAGTCTTAATATAAAGTATTTATTATTATATTCCTTCTTCAATCTTGTAAAAAGGGAAAATTATGACCTAAGTGCCTGTTGTAGAAAATGACAAAAACCGCAAAAACTTTCATAATGGTGGAAGAAACTGTAAGTTCAGAATCTACTGCTTCCAAAATCACAAATTTTTGGAGCAACTTGTGAAAGGGTTAAATTTGGGACATATTTTCATGTGTGAGGTGTTGATACAACACACAGGCTAGGTTCTCATTGACGAAGACCAATGGTCAAGACCACCTTTTTGTAACTAAACTAACTCTGGAAGAAAAAAAAAAGCCATATTTAATGGCACTAAATAAGAAAACTCAAAGCCACCATGAAACCTACACAGTTTCAACATTTAAAAAAATTCAAATAATTTTTCCTTACACAAGCAAAACTATGTTTTAACTTTCCCTTTACCCTCATAAACGCCTCGAGATAAAATTTTTATCGATATAAAAATACAATGGAAAAAAACTTGTGTCAAATAGCGTCCTTGAACAGTACTTTAATAAAAATTCATGTTTTATTATACCTTATATTGGGTATTTACATAAATTAATATAATCAATAAAAAATTATAATAAAAAACGAATTTAAATATTTAAAAATGAAAAAATTGATCGAAGTTGGGAGTGAGGGAGAGACACCGTCTATTGGAAACGGCGATTTTCTAGTTTTCAACCCGATTTTAAATACGCTTTAATTTTAAAAATAGACTTTCTACGCCTTTTAGTTTTATTTTAAATATACAAAAATGAAAATAAATTAAGATTGATTATTAATTAAAGATTTGGTTGAATTAAATTCCGAGAGATGATAGCGTTTTTTAATTTTGATGGAATTACGACTAATTTTCGATTCCCGAACTCAAGAAGACATTTTGAAAAGCGGATTTTCGAAATGGCGATTAAAGAAGTTTTTACAGAGTTAGAAAAAAAGCAACTTTAATCATTTTAAAGAATTTATAATTATTTAATGTTTGAATAAAACTCCATTTATAAGAAGGAAATAAAAAAAAAAGTTCGGAGTGAATCCCCGACGGGGAATACGAAAATAGGTACTCACGTCCTTCATCGGATGTTAAATTCAAAGCCGTTCATTACTTTAAAAATGGTTTTTATTGTTTGTTTTAAACTTTTTGGGAACTTTAAAACGATTTTTTGACGTTCGAAATGTTGAAAGAAGGCGAGAAAAAGGAAATAAAGAGTAAACAAAAGTTGATACGTAAGGTTGCACTAGTGCTACCTCCACATCTCCGACGGACTCGGACGACGAGACGGTGGAGAGGTAGGGGCAAAATCTAACCCCCTTCCCATTCCGATATAAACGAAATGACCTTGGATTATAAAATAATTTTTTATTTAATTAAATTATCGTTTATTTCTTCAATTTTTGAGATACCTACCCGAAAAAAGGAAAAATTTTGTAACTGAGAACGAAAATAATTTCTTCGAATACATAATGGGAATAAAATTAATTAATTAAAAATTGAGAATTATTGATGTTTGCTGAGCGGAAAAAGGTTTTTTTGAAAAAAAATTGTAGGTACGAAGTAAACTAAACTTAAGAAAGACAAACTTCCATAATTTTTGCGAATTTCAAAAAATGCTCTCGACATTTTTAACACAACCACAAAAGGAAGATTCTGAGAAAATTTGGTGTAAATCGGATGGGAAAAAATGGTGACAGACAGCCGACAAGGCTAGAATGACCTCATGTAGTAAAGAATCAAACATAAGAGGAAGATTATTTTTTTTTTAATCAGGCATGGAGAGCAATACAATAACTTCACACAAAACATAGAAAAGAGCCTCGAAACAGCAAAAAGCAGAACCTAAGCCCAAATCCCTCCTCATTCCTCTGAAAAGTAAGGACAAAACAAAATCCTCTTTCTGCAAAAACCTGCTCCAAAACCAAAATTTCTGAAGATTTTACTCCTCCAAAACACTATTTCCCCAAAGACAGTCTAAATCTTCCAAAATCGTTTTGCCAGAAAGCAAAATTCTTCGAAATTCTCTTTCCTTTTAAAATCCTACCCAAGATTTAGAAGCAATTTTCAAACATTCTACTGAGCAATATTGAGTTACCTTGATATAAGATGCCTCCTCTGAATGCATTGCAATGAATTTTACTTATTATTACTTTTGCTAATACAAGAGTTCAATTAAACTTATTTTGAGTTCTATGCATAAGAAAAATTGATTTAACAAAAATTTGAAGCCTAAAATCCATTCTTTTAGCTATAAATGCGTCTAAGTTTAAATAATCATTCAAATTAAGTAGCAGTACTTACAATCATTGCGGACCAAGAAGAATACTTAAGACTTACCTTAATCCTGTTCACCTATTCTTAAGTTTTTAATAAAATATTGTATCTCTGTTTTTACCATAAAACCAAAAACACTTCATTAGTATGAAAAACTAAAGATTTCAGCTGAACTTTGTAATGATAAAATGATGATATGAAGCAAGAAACTGACCAAGATGCATGCAATTGTGATTTGGCAGATGAGAAAATTGTAATTTGAAAAGTACTCACGTCATACTGATTATTATACATGTTATTATAAGGTACATTGACTCCTTGAGGATGAGGCGTGTGTTCCGCTAAAACCTGTAAAGAAATAATGAATAATTTATTGCAAATTGTTGAATTACGACTTCGATTTGATTAGAAAAAATGTCTAAAAAGCCATAGAAAAATTGTCTTATGACCCCCTTATGACCTTAAATGATTTTATAAAAGATAATTAATTATGTTAAATACTGTGAAAAAACACTAATAAAAAAAGGTGTTAGTAACCCCAAAGATTATTGAAATAGTATCGCATAAAATCGGCTTAAGAAAGAACTTACATTAACTTGAAGCATGACTTTAGGTGGATTGATAAGGCGACGGAAGAAGTAAATTTCGTCTTGCGTCACCGCGGTCGAGTGGGTATATTTCTTCAATCCTTCCCTCGGAAGTTCCCGTACGGTTCGTTTCGCCTCGTCGTATATACTTTCGCAAACGTAAACGTCTTTTTCACTGAACTCAGTAGGACGGCCTGATAAAACAAACAATTTAAAAATAAACCTCGATTAAATTTTACTTACATGAAATGTACTCGGCATGTTCAAGAATGACACACTTAGAAACGATATTATTTACAGAATGTGTTTCTTCGAGTGTGCTAAGGAATACTTCTTGTCTGTAAAACAGCCTGGTCGGATTATGAGGTATTTCAGGAGGCATGACTACCCAAGGTCCACGGAAAAAGCCTTCGCCCCTAAAAATATACGTTATTCCCGTTTTCTTGAATAAAACCAAAACATACTCTTTATTCATCCAAATGACATCAGCTTGAGCAATAAGAGGTCGCCCAGAATCTGTCTTCATGTATACACAGTCACCAGTTTTGATGACACATGTTGGAGTGTTTATTTGTTCGTAATAAATTAAGCCGTCAGCGTTTTCAATTGGTGGATTTACAGGGACATTGATCTGAGAAAAGTAATTAATGTTTTGTTAAATGAGAGATTATTCTTACTATTTTCTCTTTGTCGACTCTTTCATGTTCTTCAAGTTCAGCGATTTCTTCTTTATGTTTTTCGACCCTTTGTCGGAACACAGAGACAACTCTCTTTGGTTCGATTTGTTCTTCACGTTGTACTAATTTATACCCTGTCATTAAACTAGGAGGCCAGTTTTTGATTTTTTTGAATGCCCTCGCCCTCGCTGAATATCTAGATTCGCAGACGTAGACGTCTTTTTCGTCGACACCATCCGGTTTCAGGCGGAAATAATCTTTGACTGACATAACGCAGCATCGGCCCAAAACCTGGTTTAAAGGAATGGCAACGTTTTGCTCCGTTTTGAAGACTTCTTTTTCCAAAAACTTCCGCGTGGTTACATGGTAAGTTTCGTTCGGCCGAAAATATTGATTTCCGTATAACATCTGTTGCCCTTCTTGGTTGGTCCATAATCGTTGGATGTTTAAAATGATTGAATCCATCCCTCTTTCTTTGGGCTCAGCATAAACAAAATCCCCGATTCTGTATACTTGCTGATTATAAGAAAGAGCGTTGTCTGCCGTTCCGGCCATACTGCTCACACCAGGTTCCTCCTACAAAGGTTTACCTCAAAATATTCATGATATGAAATTAATTACCTTTATTATAGGTTTGACATCCGACTCTTCTTCTGGTTGCTCAGGCTGCTCTTGAGATTGTTTACTCTGTCTTTCTATATCTACGGAATTTGATAAATCTAGGAGAGTATAGTTAAGAGCAGGAGAATGGAGAAGGTCGCCATTTCTGCAAAGGTCATCTCGCTGGCGTATAAAATAAGACTGAAGTTCAATCGAATCTTCAAAAACTTGAGAATCACTACGACTGAGATTTCGAGCTCTTTGTAAACATGAGAAAATATCTTCTTGGAATAAGTCGAGCCTTTTGAATTGACCGCTGTCTAACCTCCGTTTTATGAGGTCCAGCGAAAGTGCTCGAACCCTAAAAAAAATAAAAAGTTATTACAATAATCAAGAATATGGATTTTCAAGGTGTTTTTGGTCAAAAATGATGACAGAAATAAAACAACTTACTTTTTTCCATCGATTTCATCATGTTCGGGCAATTCTTGCATTGAATCTGAGAAACATCTTCCTTCTTCATCTTGGTGGTTGTAAACAGAAATAAATAAAAGTAGTAAGAAGTTCTTGAACTGCAGCAGGTACATCAGGACGCTTTGTTCATCCTGACTGTAATTTTGTCTGAATTGCGACTTTGTAATGTTAGCGCGTCCTTTAAAAAAAGTTCAATTAATATTTTTCTTCGTTTTTGAGAATATAAATTACTTTATAGATTTGAGAATCAGGTTCGTTATATTTACAAGCGTTGTCAAACATTAAAATAAAGTCGCTGCACAGATCGTCAAGACCGTCGTAACTGTTGGCTTTTAATTTGGCAGAAATCTGTTCAAGGTTGATCGGCTTTTTGATTATTTCGTAATAATCAGGGTATTCCTTTTTTTAAAAGCAGATGTCATTAAAAATACAAGTTTAAGATGAACTTACAGTTTTGGAAGGAAGTTTGAGAAAAATTTGAGAAAGCTGACGCCCTTTTTGATCTTTGTAATCACGAAGCGTGTGGTAGAGAGTCCGAAGTTTTTGAGCGAGGACTTGATCGATCATTTTCGAATTGTTGAGCGCGTGCATGAGGAGTCGCTTCGGTTTTGGGCCGGGTGTCCCCGAACTGAAATTGAATTCTTTTTGTAACCTGAATTCAATGAGGGTGAGGATGAATGGGTAGGTGATTTGTGATTCGGGAAATGTTTAGGCCTCAGACCATTAACTCCAGGGCTAAAAAAACAAAGCGTGCGTGAAGACAAAAAAACACAACATGCAGGAACAAGGAATAAGCCCAAAATAGCAAAAATTGTTACCTTTTAGGAGTCTTTTTCTCAATTGGCCTTTTCTCAGGATCTGGCAACGGCCCCAACTCTTTAACCTTGTTCATAAGAATCTTTTCCAATTTTAAGGCATCTTCATATATCAAAGAACCTTCTTCATTATACCTCCGACAATTTTGAAACATAAGCTAAAATATAAAAAGTTAGACCTAAATTATTTGAGTATTCAACGTTACTTTGAAATCTGCCAAAATTTCTTCTTCCGATGTATATTTTCTTGCTTTATGTTAGCTTCAATGGTTAACATATCGACAGGATTGTCAATAACTTATAATAATTGGATACAATTTTTTTGATGGCCTTTCCATAAACATAAGCATCGGCTGACGCCCATCTTGACACTGCAATTAGGGTATTTAAAAAAATTTATTTTGTATTAAAATACTTACGACATAGCTCATGACACATTTACAGAGGGAGTAGAGTCGTCTTTTGAGAGGTATGTTATCAAGATATTTGCCACGGGTTAAAAGGCGAGTGGTAGACGCTGGAGCTGATGGCGTGATTGCAGTTCCGGAGGAGGACCACCAGGAGTACC
>JACGAQ010002897.1:0-35437 GCA_014119065.1 Orius insidiosus | reverse complement strand
AGAAGCATCCGGTCGTGACTGAAATTTAGGCACAATATCTTCGCCGTTTTTTCTTTATCCCTAAAACCGATAAGATGGTACCGCAACATCTTCTTTTTTGTAAAGATTAAAAAAATCGTGGCGTGAGGGCTGCGCATACGGTTAAAAGAAACAGGGAAAATTTTGCATATTCGAACAGAATAGATGGAGAACTACGAAATAATCATTTTATTTGACTTTCCATTATCGTTGACCTGTTTTCAACTTATTTATTTAACTTGTACTAAATTCTAACCGTGAACAATAACATTGGAGCAGACCTAACATAATTTCTGAAGCAAACTACACATTTGACTCGTCTAAAACTTTCCAGAATAGGAAATAGTTTAAACTTTAATCGATTTCTCGGACGTAAAAGTTCCAACGGTTAGAAAACGACTCTGAAACGACCGCTCTTTCAGGGTCCTTCTTCTCTCATGGAATGTCCCAGGTCGCCTTCTTCTCTCCGGCACTTTACCCACTAGAAAAGAGATTAGAAACGGAATTAAAAGCCATTTGGCAACCAGCAGTTGGTTAAACGTAATTTCACCCGCCTGATAAAAAGTATCGAAATCGACCCGAAATCTCCCCTTCCCCCAGATCTATTCCTTCTTTGGGTAAAACACCAGAGAAGAGAGAGTGTGAGAAAAAAAAAATAAAGGTGAAAAATTGCTTCAAATACGGCCCGCAGACTTTACACATATTTTATTCAAATAAGCTTTAAGAAACATTTTTTTTATGTAACATTTTTTACCCAAAAATACAGCATTTCTTTTATTTTTACATATCTTGTAATTCATACATTAGAATGGCTTAAAAAATTCTAAATTAAATTACGCCACTTTCAGGTTATTCTTTTAACTCTTTTGAAGAAGTTATCGTATTACTCTCAACGTATGGTTTGTGGGAAAGCGAATTTTTAACAACGTCAAAGAAGTTATTTCTTCGATTTATCCAGGTGTTGAGGTATCCTTAATAAAGCATATAAACAGTTTATACTACCTATGTACTATTTAAACCGTCAAAATAGAAATTTGAGATTTACAGGCGGCTTATAAATTAATCCCAAGAAAACCAATTGCACAGTCATAGTTTGATGGAAAATATAGAATTACTAAAATAAATCTATTAAATTACGAGGGAAGAAGTTTTCCGCAAAATGTTATCAATCAACGAAAAAAAATTTAAAAAAATAAGGAAATAGTCCACCTGATGAGGCGTATTAAGCCGAAACGGTCGTGGAATATCCGTTTTTTTCATTCTTCTCGCTTTGTAACTTTTATTAACTAAAAAAAAAAATTAACGTTCCCCATTTGCGCGATTACGCATGAGCTAAAAGCCAAACAGTATGAAAAAAAAATTTGCATAATTTTTTCGGTCATTAAGTTAGGTTAAAATTATTTATTTAATTACTCATTCGAAATAATTTCAATTATTTTGTTAGTAAATAAAATTACATATTTAATTTGTAAGTAAATGAAAATTTCCTTTTCCAGGGACCATATTTGGAGGGTGTCACAGTAACTTTCTTTTGAGGAAGTTTTTCAGGCCGGTACTACAGACAACCTTATGATTGGTTTAACGACTTTTCCTTTCGAAAGTCTGGAAGGCCCAAGACCCAAGAGTCTTTAAAATCACACAATAACTTCCATAAAATTAATTTTTATATTACCTATTTTCTTTTAAATTGTTTCCTAACTGGCTGACAAACTAGAAGAGAAAACCCTTGACCAGACGTTTCTCCTGGATTAATTTACTAACTGTAAATTAACCAGAAACAAATTTATGCTAAACTGTTGAATCAGCTATTTAAGAAGGAATTTATCAATAATGGAAGATATAGGTCAACCAGATAGGGGGGGAGGCAATAATAGTAAATACAAATTGCAACCTACCTTAAAATAGCGAAGGAAATACGAAAGGATTCCTTTAATTTGAAGGAGCAGATTCAGATTACTTCAAAGGAGGCTCATAAATGCGAAGAATTTTCAAGGAAACCATAAAATAAGGGTCCCTTAGGGGGACGCTTATTAATACTGGCCTCAAATTTTAATGAAGCACTTCGCATAATTTATAAATATTAATATTTTCGATGAAGTCAAAATGTTAAAATATTTAATTGACAAATTCCAATTAAAACGTTTTAAATTTTAATCCCTATCAATCAGACGAAATCCATCAATTATACCGCTGATCCAGGTCCTATATTTGATAATTGATAGGTGTTATAATCATATCTAAAATCCGTTTTAAGCCCGTATTAGGAGGAGGAAGTTTAATTAAAAGGGGATAGTTTGTAAATGATTTTATTGTGGGGAACTAAAAGTGTTGTCGGTCTTTCCCAAATCTTGTATACTGTAAAAGGGATCCGGATGTAGTTAGCGCTAATCTTCCCCGAAGCCAACTTGATATCTAGCATTGCCCTTAATAAACAGGGCTATTACCGCTTGAGGCTAAACCGATAATGACCGCAGGATAATGAATAAGAGCAAACGACCCGTGAGAAGAAAAAAGAAAATATTTCTGCAATTTTAACTATGCGTTTTGAGATTAAACGTCCCCCTTGACGAATTGAGGAGGGGTTCAAACTCAGGTGCTCAAAGAGAAGGAATGCCAACAGAAGCAAGTTCCCCGACGGCGAGTATAAATTACATAAATAGTTTTAAGTCCCATACAAAACCTTGACATTTCTACAACGAAGAAACTGAAGGATCACTACCCAGTGATCTCTGATCACCCAAAAATATGAATTTGAAAATGAAACACGCCAAAATAAAACAAAATGGGTAGACGAAGAATCTCTCAACCACTACAGACCCATTTCCATCCTCCCTGTGTGCTTTAAAACGTATTGGAAAAGGACATAAAGAACTATGATTTCCTTGTTCCCCATGAACTTCTTAGCGACAGGCTGTGGGGGCTTCTTAGACTACAGAGCTGCCTTTACTAGCACTCCAATTTAATCAACCTTCGAAGATTGTTGTCTAAGCTTCCACTTTAATTTTTGATCCCCCATTTTTTATTAAGGCCCATCATACCGCCCGAGCATTTTGTTTCTAAAACAAGAGATCGCAGCACTTTCGCCCCTAAAATTACTTTCCAATATTTGAGCACTAAAAATCGTCGGAAAATTTTTTACAATTTTCCTGCCGCAGCGAATTTTTTAAAATTTCAAACAGACATATCTCCGCCATTTTTTCGAAATTCAAAAATCCCCTCGTTACATTCTTCTTCACCGGCTAAAGAAATTTTGGTGAAAATTTGGTTAAAATCGGATGAAAATTGTGGCCGTAAAGTGTTCCGGAAAAAAATGCTACGGACGGCCGGCACCACAGACAAAGTTGAGATCGGTAAAGATCAATATTCGATTTGACCCTCCGGGGTCTGGAAGACCCTTCCCCAAAAACCCGACGTCGAGGGTATCGCAATAACTTCTTTAAGGAAGTTAAAATTGGGGTTTTAATTTGAAAAAGGAAGTTAGCGACGACATCTCGTGATGCAGAAAGTGAAGAAGCATGAATTGGTAATAGTTAGAATCTTCGGACAAAAATAAGCGGAATCAAAAAAAAAACGAGTCTCCTAGGTCAATTTTAACGGATTTTAGCGCAAAAAACGCTAAAATTCAATTTTAACGGATTTTAGCGCAAAAAACGCTAAAATTTGACATTTTTTATTTGTCCAAAATTGTCATATGAGTACTCAAATCTACTTGAAATTGTGCGTAGATTACGAATCTGAAATAAAAAATAGGGGTTCTCATTTGAAATAACGAAGTTAGGTTCTGTCTGGGTCACCCTGTATATCCAGGCGGATTTTAAACTACACCATCAAATTCTTTGATTTAAATTAAGAGGGGTTTACATCTAACTTTTTTTCATAAAACCACTTTTTAACGCTCTCCCAGACGTATGCCATGTGTTTCCGGACACCCTGTATATTAAATTGAGTGAATATGCCATATTATTCAATCTGTGGGATGGTTCATCACCACTAATTTAGAAAGAAAGAAGTTGTGTTGTGTGTGATGTATTTGACTCTGCTGGAACTGCTGACGAGTTGAGGGAATTGCTGGCGCCGTCGATGGGTGATCAAGACGTGCCGGATGCAAGCAGGAAGCTTGTTGTTGTTTCATCGCTGAGTTCGTTTTCGTGTTCGTCGTGAGTCACAAATCGTGGGATAGTTCATCACAAATAATTAAGAAACTATACCTAGACTAGAAATCGGGGGGGGGGGGGGGGGTTACCATTTAACTTATTTCCTCTCAATCTGGTCTCCGGCTCAGAGAAGATTCTGCTTTTATATCCAACAAAATCCTAAGGCTCCCCTCCGTATTCATCCAGAAGTCCATCATTTATGCCAACTTCTGCCTTTTCCTAACTGGCAGCTCCCACAGTACCGGCCTTATTAATCTCTTTCGCCACCAGGCTCCAAAAATCTCGAAATGCCGTCTTATCTAGAAATGTGTTCCAAAAGTAACAGAATCCTTTTCGAAGATCTCATTTCCCTGGAAGCGTTGTGGTTATAAAACAAGAAGCTCTTTCGGGAAAGAAAATTAAATAATTTCTACTTATTTTTAAGCACTATTCATAATAAAAAATTGTGATTAAATCACTATCGATTTGTCAAAGAAAGTTCACCAATCGACTATGGTCAAATTTCCCTTTGTACTCCGTTGAAATCCTCTGATCTTGAACATTCCGAACGGGCTTTTCTTATTAAAATGGTCAATTTAGAACGTATTAATATATTCCGCATTGGGAAATCGGAGGGAAGGTAAGAGGTGGGGAGGGTAACTCGGGATTAATCTCGGGGGAAATTGGCGGTCTCTTTAAGTAGCTCTCCTTAGAAGTTATTCACGTTTCGCTGGCCCGCTTAATTAATTATTCTCTCACCCTTTTGCCAGCCCCCATCGACGACGATCTGTCTCGGAAAATTTTTTCTGAAACCTTCAACGGAAAAACCGACAAAAAGTTTTATTTTCAACTAAGATTATTTAAAATCGTAAACAAGGTAAGGTTCTATCTGAATTATTCAGAAGATTAGAAACTTTCATTTTGCATTTCTAAAACTTTAAAATCAAGGGTTTATTTATACCTTTTAAAATTTCTTTAACGTCGCTCTTTCGAGCCGAAAGCGTTCAAAATGGGCCTATAAATAATGCCCGGAAAGATAAGAAAAAAGCATTGAGGGATTTTGTAAGAAGGCTTTTCGCACTGAACTGAGGCGTTTCCCTCAATAGTGGTGTAGAAACACCGTTTTTATCGGGTTTTCGAGCTTTCAACAACCCTTTTTGTGTCATTTTACTCGATTTTATGGTTTAGAAACATCCATTTTATTGGGCTTTTGGGCGTTTAACTTCCTTTCAACGGGTTTTGGGTCGTTTTACTTGATTTTCTGGTAGCGATATTTCCGGACCATTCTTTGCAGACTTTAGCCAAGAAAAGCCATCAACATCAATTAATTAGTAGATTGGTTTCTTTTCTAAAAATGTGAAAAAAATTTTTTGTTTATTCTTCTTTCATGTTCTAAAGGCTCCCCATTGGGAAAACTCGATGTCATCGGTCCATCCTTTTTTTTCACTTCGACCTCCTTTTTTGGCTCGTTTATTTACATAATTGTGTTTATCTGGAGCGGAAATCAGCTTCCCCCCACACGAAACTCCGTGGAAAAGACCCGCGGGAGGTAAAAAAGAAGAATGAAAGGAGGTCCCACTTGTCAAAACCACGCTTTCAAAGGACAAAAGATGAATAACTTTTTTTTCCTTTTCCTTTCCTCCACCCACACCTACTGAATTCGTTAAATTTTTCTATTCTATAGAATGTATTGTATTTTGTTATAGTAAAAAGAAAGAAAAAACTTGTAATTTTTGTTGGAATAACAAAGTATTAAGTGTGAGACACAGACTTTTTGGGTATTCTCAAGGGAAAGTTTTTGATCCACAGAAAAAAGATAGTCTGCGGACATTTCCCAGCGGGCGTCGGTCAAAACGGGACACGGGATGAATACAAATTTGGGGATCCACAATTTAAAAAAAAATCCAGGAGACACGTCGCCCGCGACTACCACAACAATGGCTTTTATACTTTTACTCTTGAAGTGAGGCCGTGAGGAAAATAAACAAGATACTCACGGAAGGTTGAGGGATTGAAAAAAAGAGGTTGCCGGAGATGGGGAAACTGTGTCAAGACCCATTCAACCCTCTCCACTCTCTCCCCTCACCGCCTCTTACGAGAAAAACGTTCCGGGAAGTTTATGGAATTGACAATCATCATGAAAGCTCGACTATTCGTACTACGAGATTGAGAAAAAGCCTCAAATTTGAATATTATTAAAAAAAGAACTCTTAAAGAAAAAGGTCAATTTATAAACAAGCAAAAAGATCAGCACAGAGAAAAGAACAAACCTGGATGACCCGTGCAGCCGGAAACTTGCAGGCTCGTTGTTGCTCGAGTGGAAAAAATTCATCGAGTTTTTCCCTTTAGGCATAAAGAGTGCTAAAACCTCAGACCTGGGCTAAAGTTACCAATTTTATTATTTTGAACAAACATTTTTTAAACTTTTATTCATGCACCAATGCTCGACATTGCATAATAATAAACCATACAATTAAAAAACCATGTGATATAAAATTCTTTTTAAAGCCATATGACGAATAAAAATTGATGTTCATTTTGTGATTTAAACAAAAATGGTGAAAGTGAGAGCGATATTGTTAGTGTTGCTTTGTAAAACGCGGCTCGTTATACCTGCAACGACTGATCTGGTGACGGACACTGTCGAGTTTTCGAGTGAAACGATGACGGAAACTACGGTTTCAGATATGACATCAACGACGCCGGAAGAAGCGAAAACGGATGCACCGACGAAAACGGATGCGACGACGAAAAGTGTCAAGGCAGAAGCGCCGACGACGAATCCGCCAACAACTATAGTCAAGGCAGAAGCGCTGACGACGAAGGCGCTGACAACTACAGTGAAGACAGAATCGCCGACGACGAAGGCGCCGACAACTACAGTCAAGACTGAAACGCCGACGACAAAGCAGCCTACAACTACGGTCACGACAGAAGCGCCGACGACGAAGTCACCGATAACTACAGTCAAGACTGAAGCGCCGACGATTAAGGCTCCGATAACTACAGTCAAGACTGAAGCGCCGACGACAAAGCAGGCTACAACTGCGGTCACGACAGAAGCGCCGACGACGAAGGCACCGATTACTACAGTCAACACAGAAGCACCTATGACGAAGGCACCGATAACTACAGTCAAGACTGAAGCGCCGACGACGAAGGTACCGATAACTACAGTCAAGACTGAAGCGCCGACGACGAAGGTACCGATAACTACAGTCAAGACTGAAGCGCCGACGACGAAGGTACCGATAACTACAGTCAAGACTGAAGCGCCGACGACAAAGCAGCCTACAACTACGATCACGACAGAAGCGCCGACGACGAAGGCACCGATAACTACAGTCAAGACTGAAGCGCCGACGACGAAGGTACCGATAACTACAGTCAAGACTGAAGCGCCGACGACAAAGCAGCCGACAACTACGGTCAAGACAGAAGCGCCGACGACGAAGGCACCGATAACTACAGTCAAGACTGAAGCGCCGACGACGAAGTTACCGATAACTACTGTCAAGACTGAAGCGCCGACGACAAAGCAGCCTACAACTACGGTCACGACAGAAGCGCCGACGACGAAGTCACCGATAACTACAGTCAAGACTGAAGCGCCGACGATTAAGGCTCCGATAACTACAGTCAAGACTGAAGCGCCGACGACAAAGCTGGCTACAACTGCGGTCACGACAGAAGCGCCGACGACGAAGGCACCGATTACTACAGTCAACACAGAAGCACCTATGACGAAGGCACCGATAACTACAGTCAAGACTGAAGCGCCGACGACGAAGGTACCGATAACTACAGTCAAGACTGAAGCGCCGACGACAAAGCAGCTACAACTGCGGTCACGACTGAAGCGCCGACGACGAAGGCGCCGACAACTACAGTCAAGACTGAAGCGCCGACGACGAAGGTACCGATAACTACAGTGAAGACTGAAGCGCCGACGACAAAGCAGCCTACAACTACGATCACGACAGAAGCGCCGACGACGAAGGCACCGATAACTACAGTCAAGACTGAAGCGCTGACGACGAAGGTACCGATAACTACAGTCAAGACTGAAGCGCCGACGACAAAGCAGCCTACAACTACGGTCACGACAGAAGCGCCGACGACGAAGTCACCGATAACTACAGTCAAGACAGAAGCGCCGACGATTAAGGCACCGATAACTACAGTCAAGACTGAAGCGCCGACGACAAAGCAGGCTACAACTGCGGTCACGACAGAAGCGCCGACGACGAAGGCACCGATAACTACAGTCAAGACTGAAGCGCCGACGACGAAGGCACCGATAACTACAGTCAAGACTGAAGCGCCGATGACAAAGCAGCCGACAACTATGGCCACGACTGAAGCGCCGACGACGAAGGCGCCGACAACTACAGTAAAGACAGAAGCGCCGACAACTACAGTAAAGACAGAAGCGCCGACAACTACAGTAAAGACAGAAGCGCCGACGACTAAGGCACCGATAACTACAGTTAAGACTGAAGCGCCGACGACGAAGGCACCGATAACTACTGTCAAGACAGAAGCACCTATGACGAAGGCACTGACAACTACAGTCAAGACAGAAGCGCCGACGACGAAGCCGCCTACAACTATGGCCACGACGGAAGCGCCGACGACGACGGCGCCGACAACTACAGTCAAGACAGAAGCGCCGACGATTAAGGCACCGATAACTTCAGTCAAGACTGAAGCGCCGACGACAAAGCAGGCTACAACTGCGGTCACGACAGAAGCGCCGACGACGAAGGCACCGATTACTGCAGTCAACACAGAAGCACCTATGACGAAGGCACCGATAACTACAGTCAAGACAGAAGCGCCGACGACGAAGCCGCCAACAACTATGGCCACGACGGAAGCACCGACAACTACAGTCAGGACGGAAGCGCCGACAACGAAGCCACCGACCACTATAGTCACGATGGAAGCGCCGACGACAAAGCCACCTACAACTACAGTGAAGACAGAAGCGCCGACCACAGCAGCACCGACGGCGGCTCCGACGACTGTAATATGGACGGAACCTCCGACGACTGCAATCAAGACTGAAGTTCCTACTACGGCAGCGCCAACGACGGCATTAAAGACGGAACCTCCGACTCCTACAATCAAGACTGAAGCTCTTACGACGGCAGCGGCACCGACTTCTGTGAAGACGGAACCTCCGACGATTTCAATCAAGACTGGAGCTCCTACCATAGCGTTACCGACGACTGCAGTAAAGACAGAACCTTCTACTACGGCAGTACCAACGATGGCAGCTCCTTTCACGACAGTTAAGATATATACGACAGAAGTGCCTTCCACGCAAGTCAAGACAGAAGCTTCATCGACGGCAACAACAACGTTGCTAGTCAAGACAGCACCGACAACGACTGCAATGCCAACAACGATGGCCAAGATGGAAACTCCAACGACGAAATTAACGCCAGAAGAACCTACTGCGTCAGAAGCAACAATGACAATCATTACAGAAGCGCCGACTACGATAGATGGGAAAGAATCATCGAAAACGACATTGAAGGTAGAAGAATTAACAGTGACGGTGAAGACTGACCTACCAACAAAGACGGCCCCAACATCGCCACCCGAAACTAAAGCCCCGGCGACGGTCCAGACAGAACCTCATACGACTGTACCACCGACAGATGAACCGACAAAAACCTCAAAGATAAAAGCTACGTCAAGAAATGTAGAGACAGATAAATCCCGTCCTTCGCCTACAGGAAAGCCGACAAGTAAGTCATTAGAAACTAAAGAAACAGGTGCTTCCCGTGAAACCGAAATGACAGCTGCTACCCATCCAATGCCAACTAGGCTGCCAATCACTTCGCCTACTGGACAAAAAACTGAAAGAACGGAGACTTTTTCAGCAGCTGTAACCGAACAGGGTACAACTAAGACGTCTGAAAAGGGTGAAAGAACGGAGGCATCCTCTGGAGCTTCAACGGAAAAGGTTTCAACAAAGCCGTCTTTGGAAAGTGAAGAAACGGAAACTTCACGCCCACATCCAACGGAAGAGGTGACAGCTAAGTCGTCTGTGAAAACTGAAGGAACGGATGCATCTCAAGCAGTGCCCACGGGAGAGGTAGCTACTACGACATCTGTGAAAACTGAAGGAACAGAGGCCACTCGTGCAGTCCCGACGGGAGTGCCCACAGCTAAGCCATCTGGGCAGACAGAAGAAGCAGGTGCTACGCGAGAAACATCAACTGGTGCGCCGTCAACTAAGCCATCCGCACAAACCGAAGAGACGGGTGCTACTCCTCCGCCCAGGACGGGAGAGCCAACCGCTAAGCCATCAGGGCAGAGGGAAGAAACAGATGCTACGCGTTCAGCTTCGACTGGCGCGCCGCCGTCCATTAAGCAATCTGCACAGACCAAGAAAACGAGTGTAACTCGTGGAGCCCCAACGGAGGAGTCCACAACACAGCCAACGGGAGATACAAAAGAAACAGGTTATTCTCGTGCGGCTTCAACGAAAAACGCATCAGTTAAGCCTACTACAAGAACAAAAGAAACGGGTACATCACAACTAGAATTCGCATCTGGAGAAAAGGTGTAATGAGTGCTTCCAGTCAAACGCTACCGGGAGTAACAGATGCTTCACAAACGACATCATCAGAAGTTTCGGTAACAATTGCTACAGGAGAAACCGAAAAAACTGAGGCCATTACCCACATGCCGAGATTAACATCAAGCATAAAATCTGCAGAAACTGTAATGAGTGCTTCCAGTCAAACGCTACCAGTAACAGATGCTTCACAAACGACATCATCAGAAGTTTCGGTAACAATTGCTACAGGAGAAACCGAAAAAACTGAGGCCATACCCACATGCCGAGATTAACATCAAGCATAAAATCTGCAGAAACTGAAGAAGCGGAACCTTCTCGTCCGACTCCACTACCAGGAGTTACTCAAACCAAGCTTCGGAGATACTGAAGAAGCTGGTGCTTCTCATACAACACTACCACCGGGAGTTACGCAAACGAAGTCTTCTGTAGAAACTGAAGAAGCGGGAGCTTCTCGTCCGACTCCACTACCGGGAGTTACTGAAACCAAGCCTTCTGGCGAAACTGAAGAAGCGCGAGCTTCTCGTAAGACTTACTACCGGGAGTTACACAAGCCAAGCCTACTGGAGAAACTGAAGAATCGGGTGCTTCTCATACCACCCTACCACCGGGAGCTACACAAACTAAACCTTCGGAGAAACTGAAGAAGCGGGAGCTTCTCATCCGACTTCACTACCGGGAGTTACACAAACCAAGCCTGCTGGAGAAACTGAAGAAGCGGGAGATTCTCATCCGACTCCACCACCGCAAGTTACAGAAACCAAGACTTCTGGCGAAACTGAAGATGCGCGAGCTTTTCGTACGACTTTACTATCGGGAGTTACTCAAACCAAGCCTTCAGGAGATACTGAAGAAGCTGGTGTTTCTCATACAACTCTTCCACCGGGAATTACGCAAACTAAACCTTCCGGAGAAACTGAAGCAGCGGGTGCTTCTCATCCAAGTCTACCACCGGGAGTTACGCAAACGAAGGCTTCTGGAGAAACTGAAGAAGCGGGTGCTTCTCATACGACTCTACCACCGGGAGTTACACAAACCAAGCCTTCTGGCGAAACTGAAGAATCGGGTGCTTCTCATACCACCTACTACGGGAGTTACACAAACTAAACCTTCCGGAGAAACTGAAGCAGCGGGTGCTTCTCATCCAAGTCTACCACCGGGAGTTACGCAAACGAAGCCTTCTGGAGAAACTGAAGAAGCGGGTGCTTCTCATACAACTCTACCACCGGGAGTTACACAAACTAAACTTACCGGAGAAACTGAAGCAGCGGGTGCTTCTCATCCAAGTCTACCACCGGGAGTTACGCAAACGAAGTCTTCTGGAGAAACTGAAGAAGCGGGAGCTTCTCGTCCGACTTCACTACCGGGAGTTACACAAACCAAGCCTGCTGGAGAACTGAAGAATCGGGTGCTTCTCATACAACTCTACCACCGGAGTTACGCAAACGAAGTCTTCTGGAGAAACTGAAGAAGCGGGTGCTTCTCATACAACTCTACCACCGGGAGTTACACAAACTAAACCTTCCGGAGAAACTGAAGCAGCGGGTGCTTCTCATCCAAGTCTACCACCGGGAGTTACGCAAACGAAGTCTTCTGGAGAAACTGAAGAAGCGGGCTTCTCGTCCACTCACTACCGGGAGTTACACAAACCAAGCCTGCTGGAGAACTGAAGAATCGGGTGCTTCTCATACAACTCTACCACCCGGAGTTACGCAAACGAAGTCTTCTGGAGAAACTGAAGAAGCGGGTGTCATACAACTCTACCACCGGGAGTTACACAAAAACCTTCCGGAGAAACTGAAGAAGCTGGTGCTTCTCATACAACACTACCACCGGGAGTTACGCAAACGAAGTCTTCTGTAGAAACTGAAGAAGCGGAGCTTCTCGTCCGACTCCACTACCGGGAGTTACTGAAACCAAGCCTTCTGGCGAAACTGAAGAAGCGGGCTTCTCGTAAGACTACTACCGGGAGTTACACAACCAAGCCTCTGGAGAAACTGAAGAATCGGGTGCTTCTCATCCACCCTACCACCGGGAGTTACAAACAACCTTCTGGAGAAACTGAAGAAGCGGAGCTTTCATCCGACTACTACCGGGAGTTACAAACCAAGCCTCTGGAGAAACTGAAGAAGCGGGGATTCTCATCCGACTCCACCACCGAGTTACAAACAAACTTCTGGCGAAACTGAAGAGCGCGAGCTTCGTACGACTTACTACCGGGAGTTACTCAAACCAAGCCTTCAGGAGAACTGAAGAAGCGGGTGTTCTCATACAACTCTTCCACCGGGATTACGCAAACTAAACCTTCGGAGAAACTGAAGCAGCGGGTGCTTCTCATCCAAGTCTACCACCGGGAGTTACGCAAACGAAGCTTCTGGAGAAACTGAAGAAGCGGGTGCTTCTCATACGACTCTACCACCGGGAGTTACACAAACAAGCCTTCTGGCGAAACTGAAGCGGGTGCTTCTCATACCACCCTACACGGGAGTTACACAAACTAAACCTTCCGGAGAAACTGAAGCAGCGGGTGCTTCTCATCCAAGTCTACCACCGGGAGTTACGCAAACGAAGCCTTCTGGAGAAACTGAAGAAGCGGGTGCTTCTCATACAACTCTACCACCGGGAGTTACACAAACTAAACTTACCGGAGAAACTGAAGCAGCGGGTGCTTCTCATCCAAGTCTACCACCGGGAGTTACGCAAACGAAGTCTTCTGGAGAAACTGAAGAAGCGGGGCTTCTCGTCCGACTCACACCGGGAGTTACACAAACCAACCTGGAGAACTGAAGAATCGGGTGCTTTCATACAACTCTACCACCGGGAGTTACGCAAACGAAGTCTTCTGGAGAAACTGAAGAAGCGGGTGCTTCTCATACAACTCTACCACCGGGAGTTACACAAACTAAACCTTCCGGAGAAACTGAAGCAGCGGGTGCTTCTCATCCAAGTCTACCACCGGAGTTACGCAAACGAAGTCTTCTGGAGAAACTGAAGAAGGGGTCTCCCACTACCACCGGGAGTTACACAAACAACCTCCGGAGAAACTGAAGCGGGTGCTTCTCATACAACTCTACCACCGGAGTTACGCAAACGAAGTCTTCTGGAGAAACTGAAGAAGCGGGAGCTTCTCTCCACTCACACCGGGAGTTACACAAACCAACCTTCTGGCGAAACTGAAGAATCGGGTGCTTCTCATCCCTACCACCGGGAGTTACGCAAACCAAGCCTTCTGGCGAAACTGAAGAATCGGGTGCGTCTCATACCACCCTACCACCGGGAGCTACACAAACTAAACCTTCCGGAGAAACTAAAGCAGCGGGTGCTTCTCATCCAAGTCTACCACCGGGAGTTACGCAAACGAAGTCTTCTGGAGAAACTGAAGAAGCGGGAGTTCTCATCCGACTCCACCACCGAGTTACAGAAACCAAGCTTCTGGCGAAACTGAAGATCGGGCTTCTACACTACACCGGGAGTTACTCAAACCAAGCCTTCGGAAACTGAAGAAGCGGGTGTTCTCATACACCTCCACCGGGATTACGCAAACTAAACCTTCCGGAGAAACTGAAGCAGCGGGTGCTTCTCATCCAAGTCTACCACCGGGAGTTACGCAAACGAAGCTTCTGGAGAAACTGAAGAAGCGGGTGCTTCTCATACGACTCTACCACCGGGAGTTACACAAACCAAGCCTTCTGGCGAAACTGAAGAATCGGGTGCTTCTCATACACTACTACGGGAGTTACACAAACTAAACCTTCGGAGAAACTGAAGCAGCGGGTGCTTCTCATCCAAGTCTACCACCGGGAGTTACGCAAACGAAGCCTTCTGGAGAAACTGAAGAAGCGGGTGCTTCTCATACAACTCTACCACCGGGAGTTACACAAACTAAACTTCGGAGAAACTGAAGCAGCGGGTGCTTCTCATCCAAGTCTACCACCGGGAGTTACGCAAACGAAGTCTTCTGGAGAAACTGAAGAAGCGGGGCTTCTCGTCCCACTACCGGGAGTTACACAAACCAAGCCTGCGGAGAACTGAAGAATCGGGTGCTTCTCATACAACTACCACCGGGAGTTACGCAAACGAAGTCTTCTGGAGAAACTGAAGAAGCGGGTGCTTCTCATACAACTCTACCACCGGGAGTTACACAAACTAAACTTACCGGAGAAACTGAAGCAGCGGGTGCTTCTCATCCAAGTCTACCACCGGGAGTTACGCAAACGAAGTCTTCTGGAGAAACTGAAGAAGCGGGTGCTTCTCGTCCACTCCTACCGGGAGTTACACAAACAACCTCGGAGAAACTGAAGAAGCGGGTGCTTCTCATACAACTCTACCACCGGAGTTACGCAAACGAAGTCTTCTGGAGAAACTGAAGAATCGGGTGCTTCTCATACACCCTACCACCGGGAGTACAAACTAAACCTTCGGAGAAACTGAAGCAGCGGGTGCTTCTCATCCAAGTCTACCACCGGGAGTTACGCAAACGAAGTCTTCTGGAGAAACTGAAGAAGCGGGGCTTCTCTCCGACTCCACCACCGGGAGTACACAAACTAACTTCCGGAGAAACTGAAGCAGCGGGTGCTTCTCATCCAAGTCTACCACCGGGAGTTACGCAAACGAAGTCTTCTGGAGAAACTGAAGAAGCGGGGCTTCGTCCGACTCCACCACCGGGAAGTTACAGAAACCAAGCCTTCTGGCGAAACTGAAGATCGGGTGCTTCTCATACCCTACTACGGGAGTACAAACTAAACCTTCGGAGAAACTGAAGCGGGTGCTTCTCATCCAAGTCTACCACCGGGAGTTACGCAAACGAAGTCTGGAGAAGAAGCGGGTGCTTCTCATACACTCTACCACCGGGAGTTACACAACCAAGTCTTCTGAGAAACTGAAGAAGCGGGTGCTTCTCGTCCGACTCACTACCGGGAGTTACACAAACAAGCTCTGGAGAACTGAAGAATCGGGTGCTTCTCATACAACTCTACCACCGGGAGTTACGCAAACGAAGCTTCTGGAGAAACTGAAGAATCGGGTGCTTCTCATACCACCCTACCGGGAGCTACACAAACTAAACCTTCCGGAGAAACTGAAGCAGCGGGTGCTTCTCATCCAAGTCTACCACCGGGAGTTACGCAAACGAAGTCTTCTGGAGAAACTGAAGAAGCGGGTGCTTCTCCACTCACCACCGGGAGTTACACAAACTAAACTTACCGGAGAAACTGAAGCAGCGGGTGCTTCTCATCCAAGTCTACCACCGGGAGTTACGCAAACGAAGTCTTCTGGAGAAACTGAAGAAGCGGGGCTTCCGTCCGACTCACCGGGATTACACAAACCAAGCCTTCTGGAAACTGAAGATCGGGTGCTTCTCATAACTACGGGAGTACAAACCTTCGGAGAAACTGAAGCGGGTGCTTCTCATCCAAGTCTACCACCGGGAGTTACGCAAACGAAGTCTTCTGGAGAAACTGAAGAAGCGGGTGCTTCTCATCTCTACCACCGGGAGTTACAAACCAAGTCTTCTGGAGAAACTGAAGAAGCGGGAGCTTCTCGTCCGACTCCACTACCGGGAGTTACAAACCAAGCCTTGGGAAACTGAAGAATCGGGTGCTTCTCACCCTACCACCGGGAGTACGCAAACAAGCCTTCTGGAGAAACTGAAGAATCGGGTGCTTCTCATACCACCCTACCACCGGGAGCAACACAACTAATCTTCGGAGAAACTGAAGCAGCGGGTGCTTCTCATCCAAGTCTACCACCGGGAGTTACGCAAACGAAGTCTTCTGGAGAAACTGAAGCAGCGGGTGCTTCTCATACAGTCTACCACCGGGAGTTACAAACAAGTCTTCTGAGAAACTGAAGAAGCGGGGCTTCGTCCGACTCCCACCGGGTTACAGAAACCAAGCCTTCTGGCGAAACTGAAGTATCGGGTGCTTCTCATACCCTACCACCGGGAGCACAAACTAAACCTTCCGGAGAAACTGAAGCAGCGGGTGCTTCTCATCCAAGTCTACCACCGGGAGTTACGCAAACGAAGTCTTCTGGAGAAACTGAAGCGGGTGCATCTCATACAGCTCTACCACCGGGAGTTACACAGACCAAGTCTTCTGTAGAAACTGAAGAAGCGGGAGCTTCTCGTCCGACTCCACTACCGGGAGTTACAGAAACCAAGCCTTCCGGCGAAACTGAAGAATCGGGTGCTTCTCATTCCCCCCTACCACCGGGAGCTACGCAAACCAAGCCTTCTGGCGAAACTGAAGAATCGGGTGCGTCTCATACCACCCTACCACCGGGAGCAACACATACTAATCCTTCCGGTGAAACTGAAGCAGCGGGTGCTTCTCATCCAAGTCTACCACCGGGAGTTACGCAAACGAAGTCTTCTGGAGAAACTGAGGCAGCGGGTGCATCTCATACAGCTCTACCACCGGGAGTTACACAGACCAAGTCTTCTGTAGAAACTGAAGAAGCGGGAGCTTCTCGTCCGACTCCACTACCGGGAGTTTCAGAAACCAAGCCTTCTGGCGAAACTGAAGAATCGGGTGCTTCTCATTCCACCCTACCACCGGGAGCTACACAAACTAATCGTTCCGGAGAAACTGAAGCAGCGGGTGCTTCTATCCAAGTCTACCACCGGGAGTTACGCAAACGAAGTCTACTGGAGAAACTGAGGCAGCGGGTGCATCTCATACAGCTCTACCACCGGGAGTTACACAGACCAAGTCTTCTGTAGAAACTGAAGAAGCGGGAGCTTCTCGTCCGACTCCAATACCGGGAGTTACAGAAACCAAGTCTTCTGGTGAAACTGAAGCAACAGGTGCATCTCATACATCTCTACCACCGGGAGTTACACAAACTAAGTTTTCTGGAGAAACTGAAGAGGCGGGTGCTTCTCATACATCTCTTCCACCGGGAGTTACAGAAACTAAGCATATTCGAGAAACTGAAGCAGCGGGTGCATCTTTTACCACTCTACCACCGAGAGTTACACAAACCAATCTTTCTGGAGAAACTGATGAATCGGGTACTTCCCGACCGACACCACTAGGAGCTTCGGTAACAATGATTCCTGGTGAATCCGACGAAGCAGGTGTTTCCCTTCCAACACTACCACCAGGGGTTACCCTGCCGGAGTCTTCTGGAGAAACAGAAGGAAAGGACGCTTCTCGTCATTCGTTTCCACCTGGATTTACGCCACCCCAGTCTTCAGGAGAAACTGGTGGCATGGATTTTTCACGTTTTTCACATCCGCCAGGAGTCTCGGTGCCTGAATCTTCTGAAGTAACAGCTGGGAAGGATGCTTCTCGTCCGTCATTACCACCGGGGGTTACACCACCGAAGTCGTCAGGAGAAACTGAAGGAAAAGATGCATCTCGTCCGTCATTACCACCGGGGGTTACGCCACCGAAGTCTTCAGGAAAGACCGCTGGAAAAGATGGTTCTCGCCCAACGAAAAGAGATTCTTCAATCACCCCCGCACCGCCAATTAAACCTCCCGTACCTACCCAAGCTTCTGGTTCCCCTTCTTCCAAAACCGCTCCACCAAAAAACGTCCCCTCCTCTCCCAACGCAACTTCACGACTACCAGATGGCAAAGAACCTAGAACAGGTCCAGAGGTGTCCGTTGACCGCGAAGATTTTCCGAGATATCCCTACATCATATTTTTCCTCGTCATTTTTACAAGCACAGTTTTTTACCATTTGTTCCTTTCAAGATTGCATTATTTACCTCGTGTTTATCCTGAAGATCTTATTTCAAGCAGCGATACTTGACTTCAGAGAATTATGGCTTTTATTACATTTCTCTTTTATAATATGAAGTTCATTTTCTATCTAACTAAACAATTTTTTTTAAGAACAACTGACTTATTACTTTGAAGGTTGAATCGGATCCTAGTAAATATTCCGTTTAACTAAAGGGAAGAAGATTTTCGTCTTTTTATAACAAAAAATAAATCTCGATTTTTACAACAAAGTTAATAAAAAAAATAACATAAAATTGAAAGGTGGACTGGAAATAAAAAAAGCGGTTTCCACTTGAGGTGTCGAGATGAAAAACCTTTTGACGACTTTATTCAGGGATATTGAGTTTTAACATTATTCCAGTGCAGGGAACCCGAGTGGCGACAATGGGATCCGGAAGGCTCACTGGGTCGGCAAAGCTGGCAGAGATGGCGATCGCATCAGCCCCTCGCCGTAAACCCCCCTCCCCCTGAAAGTCCCCGCGCCCAATTCAAGCAATTGACTCGAATTTATCACCCGTTGAATTTATCTTCACGGCCGACGTGATTCGGCAAACGATTTGTATCCCGCGTGTTCGTCCCACCTGCTCCTCCCCGGATTATGTCATTAGCTAGAAGAGGGGCCTGAAAGTTTCAACCCTTCGAAACCTCCGGGACAATTAAGCTCCGTATTTTTTTTTTTTTTTTTTTTTTTCTCCCCCTCTTTGGTTGAATTTACGGGTATTTTGTTGATTTTACCTCCCCCGAGGGGAATAGACGAAAAAAAGGGAATCCTTTAAAATTTGATCGGGTATTTGCCTGAATAGCCCTTCCCCGTTATCTTAATCTTTATTGGCTGTTTTTTATACGAAAACTCGCTTTAACGGGGGCCTTCTTCGAGCTTAGGCGCTTCCCCGGCTCTTTTTAAGACTGTTTGGTTAATTAACATTCAATTTAGATTCCTGTTTCTACTTGCAGAGGCTTTCTTAATGTTAAGTCAACTTCGCCGTAATTGGAAAAACGGAAAACCCCCTAAACTGTAGATAAACTCCGAATCCTTCATTTCAAAACACAAATTTCTTTATTTTCAAAAACCCAGGAGTTCATTTTCTTTTTAATGTTCTTCTCGGATTTCCCTGAATCGAGTAGTCATATGTTTTTGTAAATTTTTCGTCCTCTTAAAAGATTTTTCATTGGTATGTCTTTGGGCCGAGTACCATTTGCTGGTTTGGTAATCTTTTTCTCACTTAATCGGCCGAGATTTTTTACTTGTTACCAGGTTTTTGGGCTTTTACTACTTCGACCAAAAAAACCATTTTTACCGTATTCCCGGTCGTTTTTCCCCGGTTTTCTTCCCTTTTATTCCTCCTGACCGGACTCTCAGGTGCTTCCTCACTTAAGAGTTTGAACTGTGAGTTTGAGTGGGACTGAATTTTTACTAGGTTTCCCAGATTTTTGTCCTAAAAAAACCCCTAAAAGAAACTGTATTTCTCGGTTATCTGACCAAAAAACCTACTATTCTACTGATTTTCTCATGTTTCCTTTGTTTTTCGGCCAGAAAATCTCTTTTAGACCTGGTTTTCAATAGTTTTTTTTTTTTTTTTATTTCGACGCAGATTTTTTTTCCAGGCTTTGTGACGTTTTTCTGCTTCCAATTTCGTTATGGGAAAGTTCCAAACTTGACTTCAGTCATTTTTCCAATATTCTTTATTTACTAACCATCGTTTGATTAGAAATTTTTCCGATTTTAAAACATCAAATATTCATAGATGAAAAGTTCATTTCAATATTTACCCCAATCAGCGACCAAAAGTAGGGGAGAAAAAAACAAAAATCAAAAATTTATTTCCTTAATTTTTACTTTCCGTTTATTCAAATTGTGGTTAAAAAAGAAATATGGTGATTCGGAGGGAATTCGTTTGTAAGAAGTGGTCTAACTGTAGGGAAACTTTTTTCTTCTTCCTCTTGAGGATGATTAGATTTCCGTTATTTTTCTTTCTTTCACTCCTCCCTTAAAAAAAGAAGTTTTTTTTTATTCACGAAGTCTTTTTATGATGTCAACTCCAATTTAATCACTTTTTTAAATGTGATTTATTAAATTCTTTGAATCTTTTATGTCTGAAATATTAAAAGTTTAATTTGATTTATACTCTCTGAGAAAAGGGAAAAAAAAGGGAGGCCTATTGATTATCGTAAATTGTTAATTTCAAACAAAAGCTTCAGGTATACATAAAAATTTTATGTTCCCCACTTTTCAAACGGAATACGACGTAAAAAAAGGTGTTGCCGAGTGAATCCACGTGGCATAGGCTTCCATTTTTGGTTTATTCCCGATTCAGCGCTTTCCAGTTCAATCTCAGAATTCCATTAACCTAGGATTAATCATGCAAAGAGGGAGCAAAGCATAACCCGACCCAAGGCAAATTTTAAGTCAATCGGTGGTCAACAGGGAGCAAACTTTGGAAACCCCCGTTTTCCTCCTGCTGTTTTCTTCATTGCATTCTGTCTCCTGGTGTACGGAATGACCAAAAATTTTTCTCAGAACTTCAGAGCTTTGGCAGAATTTAAAGGAGTCTTGAGACTATTACTTCCGGCATTTTGAAAGGGTGCAGAACTTGGACTTGGTGCAACCTTGGTGCCGATACAGTAGGCGCTGAAGAATTAAGCGGGGGCAATTCCATATGGGGCTCATGTTAGGTTGTAGTAAAATACTGGTACGGAGACAGAGAAGGTGCATTAAGCAGGCACTAAAACAGCTGCCTGATTGGGCCCAGAAACTCCCTCATCGAACCCATTTTCTAAGTTGACAGTTTAAGCAGATTCAAAATCGGTAGTAGGTAAAACTTTTTCGTTCGCCATTCCCAATCGCTGTATCCTCTGCACCATGACTGCCCGAGATGGAATCACTTTAGACTGCCTGAATTTTGAAGAGAGCAAATGTCGGGGAATTTTTGTAATGAGTGATTACCTATTAGTGCTTCATGATTGTTCCGCATCTCACCGGTTGGAGTGACCATCCTGATGATAGATTAGGTTGGTGCGGGGTGCTTCCCGGCAGACGGAGCCGAGAGTCTCTAGTGTTCCAAAACTTGGGGCATAGTTGGGCATAGATATTATCAAAAGGAAGAAGGGTTAGACCCATAGACCTTCATTATTTGGGCCCAATTGGACACCCTCCGTAAGTGGACATAAGTTAGTGTAAGGAAAAACTCCATTTACAAACTTTCCTGAATCTTTTCGCAAACGAGAACCCTTAACAAACATTTTTGTCCCTAAAAAATGAATTGGAAACTTCGATTTGTACATTATTTATTAAAAATCCCCTGTTTTCCTCTTTCGTTCTAGTTTAATTACAAGGGAATTATATTCTAATTAAAACAACCCTCGACTTCAGCTTATCTTTCATCAGTAATGAGCTCGGAATTGGCTCCGCTTTTGGCTTGCTGCCTCGGTCGATCCCTCTCTCCGTCATTAATTACGTTATAATTTCTTAGCCTCATATTCTCCCGACGACGATGCTTGATTAAACAACAACGTTGTGGATTTTTTTTATACCTTTTCATATTTCCAAGAAGGAATTTATCGGTATTTCTTTAAAAAAAACATCTTCCGATAATCTATGAATACCTGGTAATTCCAGAAAACTGGACCCTTTTGTTCACATTTTTTTTAAGAAGAGAAAAGAAGCTATTTTTTTAAAAGAATCCCTTTTATTGATAGGGTGGGAAATTGCTAATATCCTGTTTTTTTTTTCTCTGTGTTCCGACTCATTAGTCCGAATGAAGGAAAAAAAAGGGGAAAAGGCTTCTAAATAATAAAAAAAAGGTCTACCGGACATATTGCTCAACCCTTCTTCACTTATAAAAAAAGCACTTGTACCCCACTTCCCGACAAAATTGTACAGAAGGAAAAAAAAATTATGTTTGCTTTATTCATACAAGTTTGATTTTTTTTTTTTTTTTTTTTTTTTTTTTTTTTTTTTTTTTTCGCTGTGTGCGGTGTTTCACACGCTGGGTGTCAGCATTTTTTGACATGTTTTTCTCGACTTGTTTTCCTATACGATTTCAAATGCATTCAAAAAATGAGACCACGAATAACCTTTGTACGTTGAGGATTAGAGAAAGTAGCGAGATACATGACCCTTTTTAACTTCCTCAAGAAGTTACTGTGATACCCTCCGACCCCTGTTACTAGAAAAGGGTCTTCCAGACCCGTAGGATAAATCTGATAAGTGATCTTTGCCGATCCTGACTTTGTCTGTGGTGCCGGCCGTCCGGCCGTCCGTCGCCACTTTTTCCGGAACACTTCACGGCCGCAATTTTCATCCGATCTTCACCAAATTTATACACAAGCTTCCTTTCACAGAAATCTTGAAAATGACGAGAGCTTTTTTCGAAATTTTTCAAAATGGCGGAGATATGACTGTTCAAAGATTTAAAATGAGCGCTGTGGGCGTACTGTTGGTCCGATCTTCACCAAATTTTCACTAAACATTCCTTGAATTATTTAAAAATTTTCCATGTTTTTAAAATTTTAATTTTCCAAAATTTTTTTACTTAATAATTTTTCTAGGCAGAAATGTGAGTCACTTCGCCGGCTCGAGGGCGGCCTCTCTTTGGCTAACCGTACTGAATTTCTACCTTGATATAAAATTTTCAAAATAATTTTTTTTTTTTTTTTTTAACTTCCTCAAGAATTTTTTTAACGGAAAATAAAATGGCGATTTATTAGGTACTTAATTTTTATTTTTTTTTTTCAAAAAACAGAAAACGAACAACAAAAAATACCTAAAATTTCTAACTTCCTCAAGACTTACTGCGATACCCACCAAATTTATTTCACAACTTTTACAAAAATTTAGTTCTCCTACTTAATACTTCCTCCTCCTGTATCCTTGAGGAAGTTATCGTTGGAAGCTCTTCAAACCGGAACTTTAGTTATCCTATCAGAAAAAGTAAGTTCCCCACAAAAATACACGAGGGCGTAAGTTTTGCCATTGAAAGGGGTGAGCCGAATTTATGGTGGAGGAGTATGAAAAAAATCTATTTTGAAGGGGCCGCGAAAGTTTCAGTCAACTCTCCGCCATTCACATTATACTTAAAATGGGAGTTTCGATGCCATGGCAATATGGGGAGAGCTTGGATGGTTAAACATGGCTTGTGAAGAGTTAACTTAGAAATAAAACAGTGGTTATTATGAAGTTCATTAAAAGTTCTATTAATTTTTTTTTCGGGTTTTTAATGAGGTAATAGACAAGTTGGGATAGCTGTCCAAGTATTTAAAACGCCATTAATCAATTAAAGGTTATCTTGAGTTATGGAAGTATGGTTTATTGCCGGTGGGGGGGTTAAGCCGAGAGACTTCCGTTAGCTTTAGCCGGTTGAGTTCGCATTAATCAAAGACCTACTCCAGCAGCCGCCTTTTCCAATCCTCGACCCTGCAAGGGCGCCCCCAATTTAACAAGATTTCCGACCAATTAGTTTGAGTAGAGCGTCCACCCCATTTCACTTGCTGCGGGCGGCTTTTTTTTTTTTTTTTTTTTTTTCACACGATCGATTTTGGCGAGTACGTTGGCGGTTATTTTTCTTCCTTTGAGACCACAGACGGATTTATTTGTTTTTCAAAATCTCATATTAAATACCTATCATTTTTTCAACTTCTACTCTCCGTTAAATCCCCCCCTCCCACATCGCTTACCATGGAAATAATGAATAAAGAAAAGCACTTAAAATCCGACTGTAGAGTGGGGCAGGGATTTCCAACTTTTTCGCAAGAAAGCAGACCCCTATTACCGGTCAAAGTGTGTGTGGGGGGCGGGGGATTTTCCTTTTTAAGTTAGATCGCCTTTAGAACTGGATAATTTTTATGGGTAAAAACCTTAACCTTCGCAGTGGAATGGCCGCTGACGGTAAACTTTCTGCATTAGTGCTGTAAACGGGTAAACGGTTGTTTTCCTCACTAGAACTATAAAGGGTCCTTTTCATACAAGTGCTGTAAACGGTCCTTTCTCGCATTAGTACTGTAAACGAGTAAACGGTCGAACGTGGAGGGTATCACAATACTTTTTAAGGAAGTTAAAAATGGATTGTGTAAAAAGTCCGAACCAAATACGAAAATATGTAAGTCTAAAGAAATACTGGTGAGAGCGTGGCCTTGAGTGGATTTTGAGCCGTCTCTGACCTCGAATGGGGGGTAGCGCCCTCTGTTTCTTTTACTCCTCCCGGCATTTTCCGCCGAATCTTTGTAAAAGGATTACGACGAAACTATTCATCGGATTTTCTTATATAATATATTTTGGAAAGAGCTCGTCAAAGTCTACAAAATGGCTGACGGCTTTTTTTGGGAAAAATATTTTAGTCGAAAAATAAAATTTCTATTTTCCAAAGGAAAACTTTTTCGGAAAAACTGCTCCCAAGACCATATAGGCATTTCCAAAATAAGGAGAACGAGCTTTTGTAAAAAATTTTCCGACGGTTTTAATGCTTAAATATAGGAAAGTAATTTTAGGCATTTCCCTCTCCGTCTAACACTTGGTTGAATTTTGTGGTCGGATCTGCCTTAAATACGAAATATAATCTTTTACCGTTCCCAGGGAATTCTCAAATAAGCAAAGACTTAAGCAAGGCCCGGATCGAACCTGGGTTCGAAATAGTCCCAAAAATAAATTTTTTTTTTTTAGTTTTCTAAATAAGATTTTTAAAGAATTTATTTTTTTCTGAAGAAGATTTGGAAAGTTAAAAGCCCCAGAGGCATCAGTGTGACTGATTGGCAGGTAATCTAAAAAAGAACTTTTTTTCCTTGTCAATGTCCACTTCCGTAAAAAACTAGAAAAAAAAACTTTTAACAAAATCAAACGTCAAATCCATTTCTAATCGACTGAAGAGTGACGCGCCGAGATCTATTTTATTAAAAATTATTTTTTGAAAACCATATATACTTTCCAAATTCTCTTTTGGAGGGGTTGACTTTTTTAAATTGAAAGATGGTCTTCTTGGAGGTATTATTTTTTGGGAATTAAAAGTTTTTATGAGTTATTAAGTTTTAATTATGTTTCTTTTATAACTAAGATTTGAGTTCTAGTATCTTCTGCCAATAGATTAAGTCTGAAGCAGAGCGCAATTAGGCATTACTCTCAAAGCAATGATTAATTGCCTCGAAACAATAGAAAGCACTAAATTACTTCTCGGGGAGGCAAACAAGACGGATTCGAACTCTCTCTCCACTCTGATCCCCTTTTCAGTCTAAATGAGTCACAATGAACAATAAACTAATAATTTTGTCGGACGAGAGGCCTGTAGTTAGAGGAATTTCGATTTGAAACTTTACGGTTGACATTCACTTTACCGCACGAGTGCGGTAAAAGGATAATTTTCAAACTAATAAGAGTTTAAATAAATGGAATTTTCACGTTGAAAATTTGAGCTGATTACATTGAAAGGTTCCGTCATTATCCGTTTCTGTGGAGGGCAATTTGGCTTTTCAATTATACAATAGGTAACAGATTGGCGTGAGGAATGAGAGGGGAGGTACTGATTGCTTTCCGAGTCTGGGCGATGACAAAAAACAATAAATAAATAAATCGATAACCGTATTGTTTTAGGATTGGGGGAAATTCGTCGGAGGGTGAGGTGAAAACGCAAAGACTAGCAAACATTAGGTTCCAACTCAGCAAGTTTTCCCTAGAACGTATAACTCTAATTTGTCACCGTTTCCTTCCTTTTTCTTCTACCTCCCTCTCATACATTTTATTAAAACGTTAATAGATTGTTTTTAATGCGCCGAGAATTTATTAAAAATTTATAATACTTCTTAAATTACTGAGTGCCTGGGCCGAAGGATAGTCATAATAATAAATGTGCGTAGAAATCGTCCGTTCTCTCAAAAAAGGGAAATGACGGCTTACCACCCAAGTGCGGGAAATAACGTCTTAGAACCCTAGTGCGGGAAATGACTGCTTACCGATCTAGTAAGGATATAACAGCTTACTAACCTAGAACTACGAGTATAATCTAAAACCTAAAGCCCCAGTGAGGAAAGTTGTACCATGTACCGCAAAAGACGGTTCCCCTCTCCGATGCGGCCTTTTGATAACCTAGTATCAAATTGACAGTTTTCCATACGGACAATAACCGCTAAATGCCATAGTGCAGGAAAACAACGTTTACCACTCTAGTTATAGAAAGAAATTATTACCGATTCGAAGGCCAGTGCGGAAAAGTAACGTTTAATATCTTAGTGAAAGAAATCATCATATTAAATTACTCTATTTCGCTAATCGACAGATTAATACCGGGTCATATCAACACCAAATTCTATTGTTGATTTATTATTTCTGTTGTCTCATTAAAGAATGAGAGTGAGAGACAAAAAAGAAAGGTTTTGTAGCTTCTATTCAGATCCCGACTTCTTTTGAAGGTGTCAAAATTACTCCCAATCCTACAATTAAAAAGTAGGGGTAAAAAAAGTCGCGAAATAGCCTGTTATTATTCTTATTGTTATAGGGAAATTTGTATGAAATTAAGCCCGAGCGCCGGACCGGGAAAAGGGGAATGATTATGTTCTCGTCTTAACAAAAGAGAGAGCTCGCTGTTCATTTCAAGCTCTAAAGCCCCTTCTCAACACGCCCTTCACTGTTCCAGAGTTATTAAAACTGAGTGATTAACATTATAAAGGGGGTCTAACAGTAGAAGGGAGGAAAAGTTAGGACAGTCCCTCGACTCAGAAGTTATACCCCGAAGCTCCTTCCAGGCAACCCCCCCGACCACCTTTTCTATCGCCCTACTCTAAAATATTACACTGTCTTAACTTCCAACCCTTTACGAAAAACGATCCTACCCAAACTTTTTAGACAATCGGTCAAAATCTGCATTATCGAGAACATGGATTCGATATCCTTATTGCTTTTTTAAAAGTCTCCTAAAAAATTAGAATGAGGAGAATACCGCCCCACCCTTTTTCCGGAATAAATGTGAGGGGGGTCCTTATTCAGTTTGATTGCCTTTAAAATTCGGCTGTGTGGGAAATTTTTATGGGCATCACTCCTGACACTCTGGGAATCCCTAGAGTCCGGGAATGGCCGCTTACGGAGAATGGTGCTTTTCCGCTGTGGTGCCGGTCATTTCCGCACTATTGCTGTAAACGGTCCTTTCCCGCACAAGTGCTGTAAACTGTTTCCTCCAGTAATGCCAAAAACGCTCCGTTGGAGAAACCTCACTGCTCATTAGGGGACAAACTTGAATTTGCATTCAGCACCCCAAAAAACATTTAAAAAAATCTTTACTTACAGTGCTATTATCCTTTGTACCAATTATTTCTTTTACAAGCATGCTATTTTCAGGGATTTATCTTTTAGAAAAATCGTTTTTGACCTCTTTTTATTTCAAGAAAAGAGCTAAAGAAAGAGGGGGAAAACGTCGTGTAACTCGATAAAGAAAATAAACTTGGTCTTCGTCCTCTTTTTTTTAGCGGAAGAAACTCTCAGACCTCCGACTTAAAACATTGAGAGATAGGTCGGAAGGTAAGCTCGTTTCGGCCTGTTATGAGAAGCTCTACGGATAAAGGTTTAAGACATAGACGTCGGCCCAAGAAAAAGAGAGAAAAAAAACCCAACCGCCCATTTTATTATGGTAAACATATTCCGCGACACAAATTCCCCCATCTTGCATACGCTCCTTTATCTTCATACGCACAAGGTTTTAGTACACAACCCTTACATAATAAAGACATCAAATTACTTCTGTCTATATACTTTCCCACCTTTTTTGACTAAAAAAGAACCCTTCTTTTATTTTTATTATTCAATCTATTCGCGATTAATTATTCGTGTTTAAGGTTTAGCTAGATCGATCCTTTATTATTTCCATCCGTGTACCAACCGCGGTGAAATAAATATTCAGTTGAGCCTTATTGGGTGAGACTTAATGGGCTTTGATAATTAAGTCAGGTACCTCCGGCTTTTAATGAAAACAGTTGAACCGCAATGAATATGTAATGTGGAAAATCTGAATTCGGTTCGGAAAATGAGCGTTTATTTTGAGGCCTCGAGTGGTATTGGGCCATTATTAAATTTTTGAAGAGTGCTCCAATGAAATATAATAAATACTTAAATTGAAAATAATGCAGCACCTCGTACTGTTGTCTAAGCAAAGGAAAAAGGGAAAATTTGGTGAAGTTTACTAAAATTACAGCCGTCAGTTTTTCCTGGGGAGGGGGGGTGGGGCGTTCACCGTCACAGCGCGAGAATGTGCCGTTTACAGCACTAGTGCGGAAAAGGACGCGTCGGGTTGTTGGGGAAGGGTCTTCCAGATCCCGGAGGGTCAAATCGAATGTTTACCGATCTCAACTTTGTCTGTGGTTCCGTCCGGCCGGCCGTCCGTCCGTAGAATTTTTTCCGGAACATTTTACGGTCAGTTTCCAACCGATTTTCACCAAATTTTCACAATGCTTCCTGAATATTGAACAAGAACTTATCGTCTGCGATTTTTGAATTTCGAAAAAATGGCGGAGATATGCACGTTTGAAATTTTAAAAACTGCAATGCTGCCGAACCGTTGTTCTGATTTTCACCGAATTCTCACCAAAAACTCCTTATATTTTTTAAAAATTTTTGGATTAAAAAAATTACCAATTTTCCACATTAATTTTATTTTAGTAGGGGAAATTTCATACGTCCACCCGTTACGAGAGGGACCTCCCTTGGGCGAAAATCCCGTTATTTCTACCTTGATACTAAAAAAAATTTTCTAAAAAAAAAAGAACTTAAAAAATTTTTGCATTTTGGTGAAGAAGAGTGAACGAGGGTTAAAAAAAGAACCGGGGAATTTTGAAAAAAATTAACATCTAAAAAAATAAAAGGGGGGATCCGCATGATTCGAATTACGATATATAATAAAAGCGGGTCACTTTTGACCCCTTCGGGGTTTTTAAGACACATTAAAAGGACCTATAATCTGTTGTTTGAGAACGTAATAAAAGAAATATTTCATTTAAACTATAATTTTTTTACTGTAATAAAAAAGAGGGAGGAAGATATAAAGAAAAAAAGGTAAGAAAAAAAAGGTTAAAATACAATTCCTTCATAAATCCCCAGTTGTTATTAAACCGGAGGAATAAAAGGTCGGGGGAGGAGACGGGCGCGACCGTTGAACGAGGAACTCTGATCGAGGTTTCATGAATTTTACATACGGGAAGTGGAGAGGGAGCCGTTTACCAGCGGAGGTGCCTTCTCCAGCTCCGAGGAAAAGGCTTATTTTGCCTTACCGACCTCAACATCCCCCTACCGGAATGTATTATATGCACAATTACCTACAACCACGTTTTTTTCCCCTCCCACTACATCAATTCCCCAAAATCGTTCCCATTTAATTGTTTCAAAAAAAATGTTAACCTATGAAATAGGTAGGCACATTTTGTCATAAAATCGTTTAGTAGTAATTTTTACATAACATAATAGAGGAATTTTATTCCATAATTTAAAATGTGCCTTATGGCATGAAAGCAAATCGTCATAAATTCGTCACAAATAGGCGGGAAAGGTTGAAGAAGTCGATTTCGTTGGCGTTATGTTGAGATTATGACGGTACGTTTTTATGACGAAAGTTTCACCCCTTACGATATTATGACCTAAATGTTTTTGTTCTGTAGGAGCTAAAGAATTGTGTTCTTGTTATCGTATACGTTCCGAGGGTGTTTTTTTAGGGTTGCGGGGGCGAGGGAATGAATAAATGAAATTAAAACCGTAATCAAGTTAGAAATGTGAGCAGAAGCTCGAATATGGAAAACGACTCCCTGGGATAAAAACCGCCTCTCCGCGTATACCCGTTTTATATTCTTAATCTGGTTAATAAGCTTTACCCCTAATCTAAAATCTAAACTGTCAAAATAAATGGAGCAATTTTTTTTTCGACTCTCTCCTCGACTCTCCTCCTCGAAAAGGTTTGTTTGTTCATAATTACTGACCGAGCTTTGTTTGCTTTGTTCGAACGAATTCCGCTATTTTAAACAAGAAAAGTGATTTAAAAAATTTCAATTTTAAACTTTTTTTTCCGCTCAAAAAATTCTGAAAGTCTCAGTTTTAGATTTTTGGAATACTTGGCTTCAGAAGCGACCCCCTATGCTTCAAGCCAGTTTGATGTTAGTAAAGTCGGCTTAAAAAATGGGTGGAAAATGTCGGTCGAGAGGTTTTCTTTACTTCTTCATATCTAGAAACGCGGTAGCGTTCCGCCCAGCCATGCAAATTACAATTTTATCTAAGTTTAGGGTAATTTTATCGAGTGTTCGGGCGTTTGACAATTTTCAGTTTTTTGGGGCGTTTCCTCGATTTTTGGTTTACAAACACAATCTTTTTACTCGATAGCAATTTTATTACTCGATGAAAAACCATATTTGTCTTATATCTCGGCTTTCTGTTGACCGATCGACTTGAAATTTAGTACAGGCCTTCTCTGATATAATATGAATAAATGATTAAAATTTCGAGGAGATCGGTCTCCAGGGAGCCGAGATATCTGACTCTGACTACTCGTTTTTTTTCGTCTATACCTTCGAGTCTTCTCCTTTTTCTTCCTTATTCAGCAAAACACATTTAAAGGCTAGCCTCTTTTCTTCATAATTATGAATTTTTGGAACCTCCGCTCTCTGGTTATTTTTAACTGGTTTTGGGTCGTTTTCCTCAGTTTTTAGTCGAGCAACGCGTTTTCCTGACCTTTCTTCTCAGTTTATTTGCCCAAGAAAAATACTTTAAGCCATTAGGTATATCTTATTCTTATTCTAAAATTTCGGACATCTGGTCACTTTAGTTACACAGATAACAATTTAAAGAAAACTTTCTATTTTTCATAATTTACTGGATATAGAGGCAATATTTCGCCAATACCGTGATTGAACACTCAGTTTTTCCTGTTTATATTTACTTTTTTTGATAAGCAGAAGTTGGAAACATCTCCTTTGGTGCCGACGAGACCATTCAATCTTGATATTAATCTCGAGTAATGGATCTCTCAAGGGTTACAAGTTTCCCAACTGACTCCCGGATAGAAACTCGATTACATTTCGCGCTAAAGAAACATTGAATTTTGTTTCCCCACATTGCTTAAGAAAAAAAGCGGTAAAAAGAGGGCTTGAAAGGTATGAAAAGAGCAGGTAAAAAAAAGAGAAAATTGCGGTGTTTTACAGGGCTTAACCGCACGAAAGCCCCGTACGGTGGCGGATTAAAAGAACCGCAAACCCAAATAGACGCTCCGTTCTCTTTTGTCCTTTTATTCCGGACGTTTATATCGCAAATAAATCGTTTCCTCCTTAAGTAAACAAGCCAATTACAATGGGGAAAAAGTCAACTTTGAACCCGTTGAATTATAAGAGTGGTGAGGGGGAAGAGGCGAGGACTTCTTTGGGTTTATGTTAGCATTTCGCGATTTCCCTTCCTTCTTTTTTTATCCGCCGGGACTTACCCGTGGTCCGTATAAAAAGTTTTCTTCAACTTTTACAAAAGGCTCATCCGGAAAAATTTTTCTTGGAAAGTCAGACGTTTATGAAAAAAAAAAGCCTTCAAAACTCAAAGAGAATATGATGTTTCCACCTTTCCGAGTTAGAGCTCCGTGAGTCAGTGATCAGTACTGTCAGAGTCTCAATCAAGGGCATTAAGTATTACTGCAAAAGCCGCTGGCTATTTTTTCCTCATTATAAGAATAACAAGGCCACATCTTAAGAAATATTTTTCCTGGAATTTTACAAATGACTTCATCCTATCAAAAACTCTTATTTCGATCCCATTTTAATAGGAATAAAATGAAGACAGCTGTTTTTTTTTTCACTGTTTGAAAATGAAATAACAAGTTTTCTGCGTTGAAAAGTGTTCAAAATGATCTGGGGACTTCTTTTTATTATTGATAGGAACTTAGCTGCTTCCTGAGGCTATTAATTATTCCTTAGTTTTATGTTTAAAGTTGCAAATGCATTTTTCATGTTTCTGACTCTTGAAGTTTAATATTAATCAATAGTTTTAAGTTAAGACCCGTGACAGTTTAATGGAATTTCTCTCCAGAACTGAGAGCCTGAGGAGTTGTGTTACACGTTACTCACTTGGCTTTTCCTCAATTTTCCCCCCTTCTTTTTTTTTTTTACACAAAAAATCTGGCTAATAATAAAACCGACGAAATCTGTAAAGAATGGCGAAGTCCTTGGCAGGGGGGGGGGGGGGCAGAAAGATTATGGGGATCGTTATGGCCGGGGGGGGGGGGGGGGTTGACCGAAGCGTTTAGTCTCAAAATTAGGATTCATAGTTTATGGGAATCATTTGGTTTTTAGTGTCTGAAAGACCCATTTTCAAAAACCATCTTTCGATGGTATCATAAAAAGTTTTCTTCAACTTTTACAAAAAGCTCATCCGGAAAATTTTTTTTGCAAAGTCAGACGTTTATGAAAAAAAAAAGCCTTCAAAACTTTCTTCTTAAATACTTAATCCACCAAAAAGGACGATCAATCAGTATTTTTGTCGATATTTATGGTTTTTTGTTTCCGGCCGGCCGTCCGTAGCATCTTTTCCGGAACACTTTACGGCCACAGTTTTCATCAGATTTTCACCAAATTTTCACACAACCTTCCTGAATAGTTGAACAAGAAATTATCGTCTGCGATTTTTGAATTTCGAAAAAATGGCGGAGATATGTCTGTTTGAAATTTTAAAAATTCGCTGCGGAACCGTCGCGTTGGCCGATTTTCACCAAATTTTTTACTCCGTATTTTTAGAATTTTTGGTGTAAAAAAATTGCCACTTTAATTATTAATTTTTTTTAGTAGGGAGAAATTTCGTACTTCTACCCATTACGAGAGGCACATCCCTAGGCCAAAGAGCCCATTATTTCTACCTTGACACTTAAAAATTTTTTCGAAAAAAAGAACTTAAAAAATTTTTCAAAAAAAAAAAAAAAAAAAAAAGAAAAGAAAGAAAAACCCGGAAAATTTTTCAAAAAAAATTTTTTTTTTGACAAAAAAAACTTAGAAATTTTTCGAAAAAAAAAAGGAAAACCGAAAATTTTTCGAAAAAACAAACTTGGAAAATTCTCCTTTATACTTTCCCTCCCTACTACATCCCCTTCCGTTATACTTTCGTTCCCTTATACTTCCCCCTCCGTTATACTTCACCCCTGTTATACTACCCTCACTTTAACTTCCCCCTTCCTACTCTCCCCCATATACTTCCCCTCACATACTTCCCCCTCCTTATACTTCCCTCCATTACTTCACCCTAGGTTTATCCCCTCCGTATACTTCCCCCTCCTATATAGATACTTCTCTTTAAGGAAAGTTTCGTTGGAAATTTTCGTTGATCTTCAAACCAGTACTTTCTCGAGGATTTTTGGTTGCTAAGTTACTCTTGTTCCAAAATTAAGTTTTTAGCATTCTCTTCACTTTAAATAATACGAAATTGTCTTTTTGTTTCGATTGTTCTAATCCTCCTTAGAATAAAAAAAATAATTTAAAATGTTATATAATTTCTTTGAGTTAATTTTATACGATTCCAGTACTTGAAGTCAAACAAGGAAAACAAATATTTAAGCATCGATTCCGCAAAGTTCACCCGCAACGGCTGAAAAAAAAGATGAGTTGAGAAATTGTGGATTTAAGTATGAAAATTACAGGATTTCGTTTCTAAGGGAATTGAAGACGCCGATGCAAGGGCTACAGACGATAAAGGGCGTTTTTCACCCACCCGGAGACGCACCCAGTATGGATGTGATGTTGATTCGAACAAAGCTGGATTAGATCCTCCTTCTTAAAACGTTGCATTCCACGCACGTAGGATGCATCAGGTTTCGATTGGGATTCATAAACCTCGATAAGGAATCCGGCGATCGCTTTCTTCTCCGTTTTACTTTCGGCGCCATGTCTTCAATGGACCTTCTTTTTAGTTTTGTTTTTCTTCTTTTTTTGGGGGCTTTCGATACTTTTCTATTTCAACATGTACTCATCCTGTTTTGTGTAGGAACATAGCAAGCTCTTGGAGTGTACAACGAGAAAATATTCTCGCCCTAAATCTCGGTAATTTACAATTTACTTGACTGAATTAATCATATGATTTTTTGGGGCAGTGGTTTAATAAAAAAAGGAGAAAAAACGAGAGATCTTCGGCACTCCAAGAATAATAAACAGTGTGGTGTGTGAAGTGTGGTTCTTTACTTCAGTGTGGCAGTTTACCATCTCAACCAATCAAATGGACCAACCCCTTGGAATCAAATATTAGGTGTACAAAATGAAACTCGGCTAAAATCTACAAAATTCAAATTTACCCTGTGAGTTTCATTTTGTACACCTAAATAAAAATTGTAGGAAATTTAATTCTCTATAAATTTGTACTTAATTATTTTTTTCTAGGATGCACCATTTTCGGAAAATAATTTTTTTTTAAATAATTTATCTTGAAAACAGTGCGTCCTAGAGAAAAAATGAATAGAATAAAAATTAAAGAGAATTGAATTTCCAAGATTTTATTTAGTACATTTTTTCAATATCTGTAACGGTTTACGATTTACAAGCCTTTAAAAATTAACCTTCTTAATGGTTATACTTCAATAACCTTCTTACACGGAGAAGGTCAACTTTTGATGGGACTTTAACGCCTAAAATGTTCAAAATTTTGAAAAAATGAACTACTAGGGTAAATGAAACTCGGCTAAAATCTACAAAATTCAAATTTACCCTGGGGCTGAGTTTCATTTTGTACACCTAATATATCCAATGGGCAAATCGCGAATCACTTCAGTGTCAGAACTCTCAGGACCATACCTATATCTTCGTTTAGGCAGCATTGTTGCATGAAGCGTAACTAAGGTGTTAGAACTGTTGTAAGCCTTCGTTCTCGAGATAATTTTAGGATATAGTTGGATTTTCAGGTAAAAAGTTGTTAAAGCTAAGCAGTCGATAGATCGTCCGATGGACAGCTTAACAGTTGCCTAATCTTCTGCTGAAGCATTCGTTCAATCTTC